>QANZ01028161.1:47186-83160 GCA_003254925.1 Chamaecrista fasciculata | reverse complement strand
GAGCAGGATTAGAACACAGGATTAGAACACACCTTTGAGGGACACGAATTAGGGTAATCCGTGGCCTAATTTAAGACACAGAGGAAATGTCTGGGACATTATGTCTTGTCTTAAATTTTCTACATGATTTAATAATTGGTAAATAATTAATAGAGATTAATTATTTGCAATTTAAATATTGGGAAATAATAAATTAAATAATTCGTAAAAGTTAGGAGATTATTAATTTATAAAATTCCCTAATATTTAGTTGAGGGTGGCGCCTCATATTAAAGGGATTTAATTAATAAAAATGTTTTGTTAATTAAGTCATGGATTTGAATTTGAATTTGAGATTCTAGATTTGAATTAAAATATTTGGGGTAATATTTTAATTCAATATTGGAACTAAATTCGAAATTCAAAATTTGAATTTGAAATATTATTGTAATATTTTAATTCAAAAACCTTGGGATAATATAAGTTGGTTATGGCTTCTTAATTTTAGGAGTTATTTTTGATTTATAAAATTCCCAATAAAAGGAGCTAATAGGCGCCTAGACTCATGGGTCCCACTTGGAAGATTTGATCTTCAAATTGTGATTCTGAGTTGGTTATTTGAATTTGAATTAAGATATTCTAGGAATATTTTAATTAGATATTCAAAGCCTAAATTAATGATATTATAGAATATCATGGATTTTATATTTATAAAATTAGTGTAATTTTAGTAGATATAAAAAGCCTGCAAAGTCGCCTAGCTCAAAAATGGTCATGCCTTGCACATTCTGAAACCCTAGCTCACAAATAGAGAGAAGTCGAATTCCTCCTTGTAGAGAGAGAAAATTTCGACACCCACCTTCCTAGAGAGAGAAGTCGATTTTCTTCTAAGGAGTTAGAAGAGTTATCGAAAGTTGTGGGTTCTACGGGTTTGTAGACAACAATAGAACAAAAGGAGTTTTGTTGCTGATTGTTGATCTGTGGCACCATCCACCTGGAGTTCAGAGAAAGAGTTCCTGAATTCAGAATCTGTAGATTGGATCCCGAGTCTCTTTGGAGAAAGAGGCGTGGAGGCTAGCACCTCGTGTTCGGGAAACTGTTCGTGTGGATCACCGGTAGAGGAAGGACGTGGAGACGGACTTCTAGACTCACCAGTATCACCAATCCGATTGAAAGCCTGAGGTATAACACTTTTCGTATCTGGTTTTAAATTTCAGCTAGCGGATCTCAAGGTGGTTTTTCCTCGGGGGCGCAAGTTTTTTTTTTAATTTACGTTTCTTCCGCTGCGTGTTTCCCTGGGGAATCTCCAACAGTAGGCGCACCACGCTCCATGAGCAACACAACCTTGTTCTCAGTCATCGAAAATATCCATATCTTTGAGGTTGAGAATGTGTTCTATCAGACCTCCGTGGTCCTTGTGCTACTAGAGGAGCTTCCACAACGTCTTGTGGCTCTTCTCTAGTTTCCGTCTGCGCCTCTAAAGTGTCTTGTGGATCTTGAACCTCTTCAAGATCTATCTTACTCCCATTGTTTCCTTTGGAAACAAAATCCCTTTCTAAAAAGAATCCACTTCTGACTACAAACACTTTGTTGTCAGATGGGCAGTAGACATAACACCCCCTTGTTTCCTTGGGGTATCCCACAAATAAACACTTAAGGGATTTCGGAGACAGTTTATCGTTAGGCTGTTACTTAACGTATACCTCACATCCCCAAACCTTGAGGTAAGACAATAACGGGCCTCTTCCCATTCCATATCTCATATGGTGTCTTCTCAACTGCCTTAGAAGGAACACAGTTAAGTGTGAAACCAGCAGTTTCTAGAGCGTGCCCCCAAAAGGATGGCGGAAGATCAATTTGACTCATCATAGATCGGACCATATCTAATAAAGTCTGATTTCTCCTCTCAGAAACACCATTTCACCATGGAGTTCCAGGAGGAGTAAGTTGTGAGACTATCCCACAACTTCTAAGATGATCAATGAATTCTTGACTCAAATACTCGCCACCTCGATCAGATCGAAGGACTTTGATTTTCTTGTCAAGTCGGTTCTCTACTTCACTTTGAAATCTTTTGAACATTTCAAAAGACTCTGACTTGTGCTTCATTAGGTAGACATAGCCAAACCTACTGAAGTCGTCAGTGAACGTGATGAAGTATGAGTAATCACCTTTAGCTTGAGTACTCATGGATCCACATACATCACTATGTATGATTCCCAATAAGTCAGATGTCCTCTCATTGTGGCCAGTTAAGGGCGCCATTGTCATCTTTCCAAGTAGACAAGATTCGCAAGCATGATATGATTTAAAATCAAATGAGCTTAGAAGTCCATCCTTATGGAGCTTCTCTAGGCGTTTCTCGTTTATATGGCCTAAACGACAATGCCAAAGGTACGTAGGATTTGATTCGTTAATCTTAATCCCTTTCCGTATCGATGTTATAGCTATTGTTATCGTGTTGTCGTTCTAATTTCAAGACGTAATGATTATCTTACAAATCACCATAAGCAAATAATCATCATCTTAATAAATTGAACACCTTCCATTGCCGTTTACACATGTAAAACCTTCCTTATCCAAATAAGAAAGGGAAACACTGTTTGAACTCAATGCAGGTACATAATAACAATTATAAAATATGCCCAGAGGGCAACACAAGCTCGTATGTTCCTACAGCAACAGCAGCAACTCTTGCTCCATTGTCCACACGTAGGTCCACCTCGCTTCTGTCCAGCTTTCTACTGTCTCTAAGACCCTTCACATCAAATGTGAGAACCACATGCTGTATCTAATACCCAAGTGGTTAAAGCAGAAAAGTGAACATCTATAACGTGATGGAGATTGTGCCCTAGGGTCAATCATCTTTTAGATATGTTGGGAACATATCAATTAATTTATGGAGATAAATTAATGGTTATCATATTATTAGCATGTTTACTATGATAACAGTCCATGATTAATTATGAGATAATTAATCTAAACAGTCCCTGGTCGCTCATTCGAGTGGGAGCTTGAATTGAACTAAGACCAGCATGACCTCGGTGCATGAGATGCACGCACTAGATGCTGGGACGAGAGTCATGGTGCAATTATGTAAGAGTTACAAGTTGCTGGACCGACCCGGAGAGTCCTGCATGGGTTCAGTCATTAGCTAGTCTCTCCTGTACAATCTGTCATGATGCCCTTAGACCTGAGGTCTTGACTATTCCGGCATTACAGTTGTCAAGCTTTGGCTTAGTCTAACGTTATCCGTAACAGGGTAGCCATAAGGGCTGAGTACGGGTTTGGTTGATTGTCGTGCTGAGGAATGTGGTTGACCAAGATGGAATTTTGTCCCTCATAGAGATGGGAGATATTTAACTGGGCCCCTCGACGAGTCTGTCCAAGGGAATGTGTGGCCACACTGGATATTGGGACTTACTCAGGAGATCGAGAAAGTTGAGGTTTGGATTTTGGATGACATTCCCATGCCTGATCCTTACCGAAATATCGTAGGACAAAAAGGGATCTGAACATGATAGTACTAAGGTTAAGTCGTTTAGGGGTTAAAACGATAACTCACGTGTTTTGGGTAGTCGTGATGGCTTGCTAGAGTCCGCTCTCGACTTGTAAGTCATGAGATGATTTACTGCCAACTTCACGTGGGGCCTGCTGGGTCACACACGAGCAGGAACCAGATGCCAAGCTGGAACACGAATTAACCCTAATTCGTGGGTCACATTTGTGACACCGTTTGAGACATAACTTATTGTTGGACATAAAGTCTTGTCTTGAATTAATTATCTACAGATATATTGTATTTAGATTTGTGAGACAAATTTAAATATATATATATGATAATTGTTAAATAGATAATTGGATTAGGCTATTTACAATTATATTCCTATTTATAATATTAGGGGAATTATAAATTGGATAATGTTCTTAAGAGTTAAGAAATTATCAATTTATTAAATTCACTAATATTGGACCTAGATAGGATGAGGTTGGCGCCTCATACATATAAAGGGAATTTAATTAATAAAAATGTTTTATTAATTAAAGTCTTGGCTTGAAATTTGAAATTTGAATTCAAATGAGATTTGATCAAGATTTCAAATGGATGAATTTTAAATATTAAAGTAATATTTTAATTCATGAATTATAGGGGGCAAGTCGAAATTTTAGGACCAATTGGATTTAAATATTTGTGAAATATTTTAATTCAATTATCTAGAGTTTGAGACTTGGTGAGATTGTTTTAAAGATATTCTGGGAATTCTTTAATTCAATATTGTTGGAAGATAACAAATTAGTTATAACTATCTAAGAGTTAGTTAGTTATTTTGATTTATTAAATTCCAACAAATTTGTTAGAGGGGATGGCGCATGGGAGAGAGAGATTTGGGAAGATATGATCTTCCAAATTGATTCTCCAAGATTGCATTTTGATTTCAATTTTAATATTAAGGTAATATTTTAAATTGATAATCAAGTCCTAAAATTGTGATATTAGGATATCATAATATTATGGTTTGATAATTATATAATTTTTGGTCTAACCAAAATTATAATTATCAAAGTCCCCAAGCCCTATAAATAGGAAGCCATAAGTCGAATTATACATGCCAATTCTAGAGTGAGAAAATTTCGATTTTACTCAAGCTTTAGAAAAAGAATTCACAATACAAGAATTGGATTCTTGAGAGTGAAATCACAAAGGGTGAGAGTCTCATGCACATTAGAAAATTCGACTTAGCCTAGTTTCTCCTAGAGTCAAAATTCGATTTTGCCTTGGTGAGGAGAGGAGAAGAAAATCGCATCCTAGCTTTCCTAGAGAGAGAAAGTGGCGCAATATTAAGAGTTAATATTGTGGGAAGGTTGTGTGGAATCAAGAAGTGTTCTTGATCAAGGCGCCATATAGTTCTTGGACATTCAAGAAGAGTTCTTGAATCCAAAAGAACACCCGTAGATAAAGGTTCCGGATTCATTTGAGAAGTGAAGGAGGCTAGCACCTAGGCATCTCCAAACTGTTCGTGTGGATAACCGGTGGAGGAAGGACGCGTCAAGTGGACTTCTTGAATTCGCCCCGTTCAACTAAAGCGATTGAAACACTGAGGTATACCACTTAACCAAAAGTTTTAAATTCAACTAGCGGATCCGTTCGGGAATTCTTGGACCTGGGCGTTTAAGTTTTTTTTATTTTTTTACAGTTTTTCACGTTTCCGCTGCCTTAGGCGCCCTAGAATTCCCAACATAACGTTGATACCAGAAGTAGAGACCTCACCGCTCTTCTTCTTCTTTTGATCTTCCAAATACAATTTGCAATTTCATAAAAGGCAAATTGCATCCTTTGAAGGCTTTGCCTTCTTGGCAGGTTGTGGGTTAGGCTTGTCCCCTGGCTTGGTCTCACCAACCGGGGCTTTAGCGTTCCTCTTTCCTTTGCCCTTCCATTTCCCCTGGTTCTGGAACATTTCCTTGAGATGTGTGACAATCTCAAAAGCCGACAATATTTCTGTGTTCAACTCTTGAAACATCGTTGCTAGCATCAGGCAAACAACGTCCACAGAGTCATTGAAGTGCTTCTCACAAGCAGTTCTTTGAGCTCTTGGAGCGTCCTTGGCATGCTCTTCAGAGGAGGAGTTTCTAGGACATAAAGCTTCCTTCGCTGGGTGAGAACAATTCTCAAATTATAAAACTAGTCAAGGAAGTTTGTCCCAGACAACTTATCCTTCTCAAGGATAAATCGTAGTGATAACGTTGAACTATTGTTTGCCATTGATTCTACAACTAAGATATGAAAGTTAATTAGCAAAAAGGTCCACTATTTTAGAAAACCCAGCAAAATTATTATTAGTGGCTAAGACCCATATTTCACCAAAGTTTACCGTCGCGGAGGCGATCATGCACCCTTAGGTTATTTAGGTAGGTAACTCTATACCAATCACATCTCATGTGACTCTTAGATCTTTATGGGACTGTATCATAATATGATACTTGTTATGGCATGTTTATCCCATCTAATGCCTTGAGGTCCAAATCCGATTTGATAACCCCATTAAGTCACACAATAAAACTCGTGAATGGCTAGGCTCAAAACAACGAGGCCGAAGCCCTACCCCATATCATCAAGGCCTACTGAACACGTGTCGCGGAGGCGATCACCGCATTTAACAAACCGAGATTTCAACAAGGCGTTGCGTTGAATCTCCCATTCACCTGTGTCTCCCCAAGGTAAAAGTAGATACATTCCGCGGAGGCGATCACCGCTCTACGATGAACAAGGTTTCGACAGGGTGTTTTATTGATGGCATTAAAACTTAAGATTTTAAAAGGGTTTGATTTTGAAAGTTCCATTTTGGTTCAATTTTAAATCCAATTTTAAAATTAAATGAGTTGGGCCATGGGTTTATTCCCCATGTATCGCATACATATAAACACATGCACAAATTTTGTATCTCATACAAAATTCTACGCTCGTATCGAATACGTATTTATGCGTGAATTTAAAATATAGCATGTTAAGTCGCACCCCTACACATACATCTAGCGCAAATTGCATCTCATACAAAAATTACTAAATGCATATAAAGACCGTGTTCGGATATGGCTCGTCTACCCTAAAATTCCCTCAAGCCAATGAGAGAACTTTTCTAAAAAGAAAAATAAAATTATATTGTGAAAACTCGCTTACATTGAGGTAGAATCAAAATAAATATATATAAATATATATAAACATGGCAAACATACAACACACAAAAAAAAAACGACTTTTTTGATTGTGTTCAATTAGGGTTTGTGCAATTTAACATGCCCTCTTAAAATTAAGTCCTGTACCAATAATTAAAATTCAAGAATCAAATTCAAGAATTTCTAATTATTGGCCAAAAATTAATAAATTCTTAATTTAAAAATTTTGACCACCCTACACATATTATAATCAAAAAAATTTTAATTAGAATACATATATAGGGTTTTCGACCAAGACTTAAAATTTCAAGAAAAATTATAAAATCAATCTGATTGATTTTCCTATGTATTAAATACATATACTTGCACCAATTTTAGATAGATCGAAAAACATGTGGTGGATTTTCGCAAAACTTTAAGCAGACGATTGAAAGCGGTAAACACATAATCATAAATCCCATGTATAATCACCAAAACTAATATAGACCCAAAATAGCGTGGCTCTGATACCATTGTTGGGAAATCACAGAGCGTGTGCAGCGGAAGCAAGAATATAAAATTAACAAAAAACTTTAAAACGCAGTTCGTGATTTCCTGCCAGGATCCGCTATATGAGTTTATACTAGGAAACGAAAAGTGATTTACCATAAACAATCGGTAGCTTTTGAACTTTGCGATTCAGAGAAGTCCACTCCGAGTGTCCTTCCTCTGCCGGTGATCCACACGAGCAGTTTGTCAGATGCCCAGGTGCTAGCATCCTTCCCTTCTTCCCAAGTGAATACGGGAACCAATCTACAATCTTGGATTCAAGAAGACTTCTTGAATTCAAGAACCAAGGTGGCGCAACTCACACACAAAAACCCTAAAATTATAAGGTACAAGTCGAACTTTCTCTCTCCAAGAGGAAAGTCAACTTCTCTCTCTAAAGTTAGGGTAAGTCAAAATTTTCTCTCTCTAGAGAATGAACTAGGCGACTTCTTTAGTGTATATGTGTTTAAATAGAGTTAATTTCCGAACTCATGAAATTAGGGAATTATAAAGAAAATAGGGATTCCCTAAATCTTGAATTATGATATTACACTAATATAATAATTCAAAACTAATAGGCAATATAAATTTAAATTTCAAGATCAAATCTTGAAAAATAAATCTTGAAAGCTCAATCCCTATTGGTCCAGAGGATTTGAATTCTTAATTAAAATATTACATTAATATCTTAATTTGAAATTCAAAATGCAATCTTGAAAACCAAAATGCAAGATCAAATCTTGCCCATTGGATCTTCAACAATGCACCATCCTCATGGTATTTTCATAGGAATTTAATAATTAAAATAACAACCCTAACTCTTAGGAAGTTATAACCAATTATTAATTTCCCTAACAAATTGAATTAAAATATTACCCTAATATCTTTAATTCAAATTTGAATCTTGAATTCAAATTCCCTAATATTAATTAAAATATTACCATAATATCTTCAATTCAAACTTGAATCTTGAAATCAAAATCAAATCTTGAATTCAAATTCAAATCTTGTTTTAAATTAATAAAACACTTTTATTAATAAAAAAACAAGAAGAGGCGCCACCCTCTACTTCTTGATGTCCAATATTAAAGAATTTAATAAATCAATAATCTCCTAACTTTTAGGAGGCTTATTTTTAATTAATTATTCCTTAATATTTTAAACAAGAATATAATTGTAAATAGATTAATCAAATCAACTATTTAACAATTAATATATTTAAACTTGTCTCACAAATTTAAATATCATGAATGTAGATATTATTTAAGACAAGATTTCATGTCCTAAGACATTGAACTATGTCTTAAATTGTGTCACCAAAGTGACTCACGAAGTAACCCTAATTCGGGTCCCATTACGACATCTTGATCCTGCTCGTGTGTGACCCAGCAGGCCTCACGTGAAATTGGCAGCAACCCATCTCTATGACTCACAAGTCGAGAGCGGACTCTAGCAAGCCATCACGCCAAACGATTTAACCTTAGTACATCCTTGTCTTGATCCCGATTGTCACACGATATTTTGGTCATGGATAAGGCACGGGAAAGTCATCCTTAATCCAAACCACAACTTTCTCGATTCCTTGAGTTAGTCCCATTTCCCTGTGCGGCCGCACAAAAAACTTTAAAACGCAGTTCATGATTTCCTGCCAGGATCCGCTATATGAGTTTATACTAGGAAACGAAAAGTGATTTACCATAAACAATCGGTAGCTTTTGAACTTTGCGATTCAGAGAAGTCCACTCCGAGTGTCCTTCCTCTGCCGGTGATCCACACGAGCAGTTTGGCAGATGCCCAGGTGCTAGCCTCCTTCACTTCTTCCCAAGTGAAAAACGGGAACCTATATCTATGGATTCTTGAAAAATCAAGAGCACTTCTTGACTCCAAGAATGTGGCGCAAGAACACACAAGAAGAACCCTAAAAGTAAAGGCTAGGTCGAACTTTCTCTCTCTAAGAGGGAAGTCGACTTTCTCTCACTAAAATAGGGCTTGGCGTTTTTCTCTTTCTCTAAGAGAAGTAGGCGAACATTTTTTCTCAAAAATGATAGCCATATATAACTCCCTCTTGTGTGTGTTTAAGTACTATTTCTCATTCGTAAAACTAGGATTTCAATAATCCAATTAGTGAGTCCTCAAAATCTTGGATATATTAATTCCATAATTAATATAATTTAGGATTCCCTAAATCTTAATTATAATATTACACTTAATATTATAATTCAAAAACCTAGGGGAAAATCAAAATCTTGGTGACCAAGATCAAATCTTGAAACCAAATCTTGATTGCTAAAATCCTGTTGGTTGGAATGAGTCATGAGGGATTTGATTTTATACACTAAATATTACCTTAATATTTTTAATTAAAATTTCGATTTTGCATATATTATAATTCAAAATGCAAGATCAAATCTTGCACCCCAAGCCATGATATATGCGCCATCCTCAATCCCATATCTGGGAAATCTAATAAATCAAAAACATTCCTAACCCTTTAGGAAACTAATTTATTATTTTCCAAGATTATTGAATTAAAATATTACTTTAATATCTTTAATTCAAATCCTATATCTTTTCCAAAAGATATATTATTTTGAATTCAAAATTCAAACCTTGTTATCTTTATTTAATTAATAAAACATTTTTCATTAATTAAAATAAAGCCTAAGAGGCGCCACCCCCTTATCTTGTTTCCCCAATATTAGTGAATTTAATAAATCAATAATTTCCTAACCTTTTTAGGAAACTTATTTAATTTATCGTTCCCTAATATTTTAAACAAGAATTTAATTGTAAACTAGTTCACAATTAATATATATGTAAATTTGTCTAACAAATTTAAATACTACAATCATAGATATTTATTTAAGACAACATTTAATGTCCCAAGATATTTATCTATGTCTTAAATTGTATCACCAAAGTGACTCACGAATTAACCCTAATTCGTGTCCCAAAATAGCATCTTGATCCTGCTCATGTGTGACCCAGCAGGCCTCACGTGAAGTTGGCAGCAAGTCATCTTATGACTCACAAGTCGAGAGCGGACTCTAGCAAGCCATCACGACTACCCAAAACACGCGAGTTATCGCTTCAACGTTAACGACTTAACCTAAGTACCACCCTGTCATAATCCCTATTGTCACACGATATCTTGATCATGGATTAGGCACGGGAAAGTCATCCATAATCCAAACCATAACTTTCTCGATTTCCTGAGTTAGTCCCATTTTCCTGAGTGGCCACTCTTTCCTTGGACAGACTCATCGAGGGGCCCAGTTAAATATCTCTCATCTTAATGAGGGACAAAATCCCATCTTGGTCAACCACATTCCTCAGCACGGTAATCAACCAAACTCGTACCTAGCCCTTATCGCTACCCTGTTACGGGCAACGTTAGACTAGGCCAAAGTCTGACAACTACAATGCCGGAGTAGTCAAGACCTCAGGTCTAAGGCTATCGTGACAGGTGTACAGGAGAGGCTAGCTTATGACTAAAACCCATGCAGGACTCTCCGGGTCGGTCCAGCAACTTGTAACTCTTTACTTATTGCACCATGACTCTCGTAAAGCATCTAGTGCATGTATCTCTATACACCGAGGTCATGCTGGTCTTAGTTCATTTCAAGTTCCCACTCGAATGAGCGACCAGGGACAATTTAGACTAATTATCTCATAATTAATGAAGGATTGTTATCATAGTAAACATGCTAATAATATGATAACGACTCAATTTATCATCCATAAATTACTCAACCAGTATGTTC
This sequence comes from Chamaecrista fasciculata, assembly GCA_003254925.1. Taxonomy (NCBI): domain Eukaryota; kingdom Viridiplantae; phylum Streptophyta; class Magnoliopsida; order Fabales; family Fabaceae; genus Chamaecrista; species Chamaecrista fasciculata. The sequence continues at coordinate 72,217 of QANZ01028161.1, read as the reverse complement.
TCACATACCAAATGATTGGCCCTAGGGCACAATCTCCAACAGACTCCCACTTGCACTAGGTACAATCATTAATCAAACTGTTCCTACACTAGGAACATCCATTAATGTGTCCATTCTCCATTGACATTACATGGCATTCATGTAATACCCGTGCTTGGGATTTCGTAAGAGGATCGACAAAATTATCCTCGACTGCTACCCTTCATATTCACCATTCCATGGTGATAATGTCGGAACATCAGTGGGGACCCAGTCCCATTTGGTGTCTTTCCTGTCTCCACAGGGTGACCACCAAAATTACCTCAGACACAACTTTTACGGTTCGCGTCTCCACGCGACCAACCTTATGTTGTAGAACCAGCAATCGTGCTCTGCTTGGAACCTTTCCAACTCACGATGATACCGTTCAGGAGAAATACGTATTCAAACTGCGATTTAAAACATCTTGGTTGGTTTGGAAAACGGGCACCTGTGTAACCAATTACACATTAGTTCCACCATAAACCAAGGATTCATCCTTAGTTCTTCTTAAGTACTAAAGGATGTCTTTGACAGCGGTCCAATGTGATAGGAATTGTGCCCTAGGGCCAATCCTTCTTGATGTATGTTATGAACATATGGATTAATTTATAGAGATAAATTAATGGTTTTCACATTATTAGCATGTTTACTGTGATTACGTCCATGATTAATTATATGATAATTAATCTAAACTTGTCCCTGATCGATTGTTTTCGTGGGAGCGAAAATGAACTAAGATCAGCATGACCTCAGTGCATAGGGATGCACGCACTAGATGCTGGAATGAGTGTCATGGTGCAACTACGTAAGGGGTTACGAGTTGCTGGACTGACCCGGAGAGTCCTGCATGGGTTTAGTCATCAGCTTGCCTCTCTTGTACGCCTGTCACGAGGCCTTAGACCTGAGGTCATCATTATTCCGGCGTTGCAGTTGTCAGACTTTGGCTTAGTCTAACGTTGCCCGTAGCAGGGTAGCCATAAGGGCTAAGTACGGGTTTGGTTGATTGCCGTTCTGAGGAATGTGGACTGACGAAAATTGGGATTTTGTTCCCCATTAAATTGGGAGATATCTTACTGGCGCCCTTGATGAGTCTGTCCAGGAAAATGCGTGGCCACGCTAGTATATGGGACTTACTCAAGGAGATCAAGAAAGTAAAGGTTTGGGTCATGGATGACTTTTCCGTGCCTGATCCATGACCAAGATATCGCAGAACAATAGGGTCGGTGCCTAGGAGGTACGAAGGTTAAAATCGGTTCTGGTAACGATCGATCAACTCACGTGTTTTGGGTAGTCGCCCCATGTATCGCATACATTTAAGACACATGTTCGAATTCTGTATCTCATACAAAATTCTACACACGTATCATATACGTTATAATATGTAAAATTTAAAATTTGCATGTTAAATTTTCACCACCCTAAAACATACATCTAGCGCCATTTGCATCTCATACAAAATAACTAAATGCATAAAATAACCGTGCTTGGATATGGCGCATCTACCCTAAATCCCCTCAAGCCAAAGAGGGAATTTTTTCTAAAAGAAAAATAAAATTACATTGGGAAAAACCTCTTTTACATTGAGGTGTAAAATAAAAATAAAATTACATCAAGAATTTAGGGAGACAACACGCAGACCGTATTTACCAAAAAAAAAAAGCCTAGAGCCATATCCAATCACCATACCCAATCATACATGAACAATTCACATATATTAAATATATACACATGGCATATAACAACACATAAGAAAAACATTTTTCAAATTGTTTTCAATTTAGGGCTTGTGCAATTTAACATGCCTTCTTAAAACTGAGTCTTGCACCAATAATTAAAATTCAAGAAATCGAATTATTGGTCCAAAATTAAAAATTCATAATTTAAAATTTCGACCAATTATAAATATTATAATTAAAACACTTTTAATTAAAATATATGTACATGGTTCGATCAAGACTCATAATTTTAAGAATTTTTCCAAATCAATCCAATTGATTTCACATGTATCTCATACATGTAGTTTTGCACCAATTCTTTAGATAATGTTCCAAAACATGTGTGGTGGCAATTTTCGCAAAACTTAGCATATGATTGAAAAGCTGTAAACATCTAATCATACATCACATGTATAATCACACAAAATAATATAAATATGAGTAGCGTGGCTCTGATACCACTGTTGGGAAATCATAGGGTCGGCGCAGCGGAAAACATGGTAAATTAAAAATTTTGGCTTCCCTATGATTCCTTCCAGGATCCACTATCAACATTTATATTAGTAAAGGAAGAGATTTACCAAATTTTAATCGGTGCTATCGGATTCGCGAGTTGAGAAGTCCACTCCAAGTGTCCTTCCTCTGCTGGTGATCCACACGAGCAGTTTGGCAGATGCCCAGGTGCTAGCCTCCTTCACTTCTTACCAAGTGAAAAACGGGAACCTATATCTATGGATTTTTGAGAAATCAAGAACACTTCTTGACTCCAAGAAGGTGGCGCAAGAACACACAAGAAGAACCCTAAAAGTAAAGAATAGGTCGAACTTTCTCTCTCTAAGAGGGAAGTCGACTTTCTCTCACTAAAATAGGGCTTGGCGTTTTTCTCTCTCCCTAAGAGAAGTAGGCGAACATTTTTCCTCAAAAATGATAGCCATATATAACTTCCTCTTGTGTGTGTTTAAGTAATATTTCTCATTCCTAAAACTAGGGTTTCAATAATCCAATTAGTGAGTCCCCAAAATCTTGGATATATTAATTCCATAATTAATATAATTTAGGATTCCCTAAATCTTAATTATAATATTACACTTAATATTATAATTCAAAAACCTAGGGGAAAATCAAAATCTTGGTGACCAAGATCAAATCTTGAAACCAAATCTTGATTGCTAAAATCCTATTGGTTGGAATGAGTCATGAGGGATTTGATTTTATAATCAAAATATTACCTTAAAAATTTTAATTAAAATTTTGATTTTGCATATATTATAATTCAAAATGCAAGATCAAATCTTGCACCCCAAGCCATGATATATGCGCCATCCTCAATCCCATATCTACGAAATCTAATAAATAAAAAACATTCCTAACCCTTTAGGAAACTAATTTATTATTTTCCAAGATTATTGAATTAAAATATTACTTTAATATCTTTAATTCAAATCCTATATCTTTTCCAAAAGATATATTATTTTGAATTCAAAATTCAAACCTTGTTATCTTTATTTAATTAATAAAACATTTTTCATTAATTAAAATAAAGCCTAAGAGGCGCCACCCCCTTATCTTGTTTTCCCAATATTAGTGAATTTAATAAATCAATAATTTCCTAACCTTTTTAGGAAACTTATTTAATTTATCATTCCCTAATATTTTAAACAAGAATTTAATTGTAAACTATTTAACAATTAATATATATTTAAATTTGTCTAACAAATTTAAATACTACAATCATAGATATTTATTTAAGACAATATTTAATGTCCCAAGACATTTATCTATGTCTTAAATTGTATCACCAAAGTGACTCACGAATTAACCCTAATTCGTGTCCCAAAATAGCATCTTGATCCTGCTCATGTGTGACCCAGCAGGCCTCACGTGAAGTTGGCAGCAAGTCATTTTATGACTCACAAGTCGAGAGCGGACTCTAGCAAGCCATCACGACTACCCAAAACACGCGAGTTATCGCTTCAACGTTAACGACTTAACCTAAGTACCACCCTGTCATAATCCCTATTGTCACACGATATCTTGGTCATGGATTAGGCACGGGAAAGTCATCAATAATCCAAACCATAATTTTCTCGATTTTCTGAGTTAGTCCCATTTTTCTGAGTGGCCACTCTTTCCTTGGACAGACTCATCGAGGGGCCCAGTTAAATATCTCTCATCTTAATGAGGGACAAAATCCCATCTTGGTCAACCACATTCCTCAGCACGGTAATCAACCAAACCCGTACCTAGCCCTTATGGCTACCCTGTTACGGGCAACGTTAGACTAGGCCAAAGTCTGACAACTACAATGCCGGAATAGTCAAGACCTCAGGTCTAAGGCTATCGTGACAGGTGTACAGGAGAGGCTAGCTTGTGACTAAAACCCATGCAGGACTCTCCGGGTCGGTCCAGCAACTTGTAACCCTTTACTTATTGCACCATGACTCTCGTAAAGCATCTAGTGCATGTATCTCTATACACCGAGGTCATGCTGGTCTTAGTTCATTTCAAGTTCCCACTCGAATGAGCGACCAGGGACAGTTTAGACTAATTATCTCATAATTAATCAAGGATTGTTATCATAGTAAACATGCTAATAATATGATAACGACTCAATTTATCATCCATAAATTAGTCAACCAGTATGTTCTCACATACCAAATGATTGGCCCTAGGGCACAATCTCCAACAGAGAGGCTAGCTCATGACTAAAACCCATGCAGGACTCTCCGGGTCGGTCTAGCAACTTGTAACCCCTTACATAATTGCACCATGACTCTCGTAAAGCATCTAGTGCATGTATCTTTATACACCGAGGTCATGCTAGTCTTGGTTCATTCTCGCTCCCACGAGAACAATCGACCAGGGACAGTTTTAGATTAATTATCTCATAATTAATCAAAGACGCTATCATAGTAAACATGCTAATAATATGATAACAACATAATTTATCATCTATAAATTAATCAATATGTTCATAGCATACACATAAAATGATTGGCCCTAGGGCACGATCTCCATCAGTAAATCCTTCCTTATCCAAATAAGAAAGTGAAATAATGTTCGAACTTAATGAAGGTACATAATAACAATTAATTGTTCAAAACAAAAACAAGCCCAGAGGGCAACACTAGCTCGTATGTCCTCACAGCAACAGCAGCAACCCTTGCTCCATTGTCCATACACAGGTCCACCTCGCTTCTGTCCAGCTTCCTACTGTCTCTAAGACCCTGCACATTTGTACAAATGTGAGAAGCACATGTTGTATCTAATACCCAAGTGGTTAAAGTAGAAATATGAACATTTATAACAGAGATACCTGAAGTAGAGGCCTCGCTCTTCTTCTTCTTCTTCAGATCTTCCATATACAATTTTCAATTCCTCTTCCAGTGTCCTGGCTTTTGGCAGACAAAGCAAATTGCATCCTTGGAGGGCTTTGCCTTCTTGGCAGGTTGCGGGTTAGGCTTCACCACTGACTTGGTCTCACCAACCGGGGCGGTTCCCTTCCTCTTTCCTTTGCCCTTCCCCTTTCCCTTGTTATTTTGAACCATCAAGACTGTGCTAGGCGCCTTTTTAATGGATGCCTCAGCAGTCTTGAGCATCCCATGCTGTTCAGAAACAGATTTCTCCATTCCATTCATGTTGAAGTTCATGACAAACTGGTCATAACTTCTGGGCAACGAGTTCAGGATCAAATCCGTCGCAAGCTCTGGTGCAATGGGAAATCCCAGCCTACTAAGGTGATCTATGTACCCCTTCATCTTCAAGACATGGGTACAAGCCGATGCACCTTTAGCCATCTTGCAAGAGTGTAGAGCCTTAGTGGTCTCAAACCTCTCTTGCCTAGCCTGCTGCTGGAACATTTCCTTCAGATGTGTGACCATCTCAAAAGCTCCCATCAGTTCCAAGTTCTTTTGTAACTCTGGAACCATGGTGGCTAGCATCAGGCAAGCAACGTCCACAGAGTCACTGATGTGCTTCTCATAAGCATCTCTTTGAGCTCTTGGAGCGTTGTTGGCAGGCTGCGCAGGGATAGGTTTTTCTAGGACATATAGCTTCCTCTCTTTGGTGACAACAATTCTCAAATTACGAAACCAGTCAAGGAAGTTTGTCCCAACCAATTTATCCTTCTCAAGGATAGATCGCAGCGATAACGCTGAACTATTGTTTGCCATTTGATTCTACAATTAAGATATGAAAGTTAATTAGCAAAAATGTATCCACCATTTTATAAAACCCAGCAAAATTATTATTAGTGGCTAAGATCCATATTACACCAAAGTTTACCGTCGCTTGGGCGATCATGCACCCTTAGGTTATTTAGGTAGGTAACTCTTTACCAATCACATCATATGTGACTCTTAGATCTTTATGGGACTGTATCATCATATGATATTTATTTTGGAATGTTTATCGCATCTAATGCCTTGAGGTCCAAATCCGATTTGATAACCCCATTAAGTCACACAATAAAACTTGTGAATGGCCAAATTCAAGACAATGAGGCGAAAGCCCAACCCTATATCATCAAGGCCTATTAAACACGTGTAGCTTGGGCTATCACCGCATTCAATAAACCAAGACTTCAATAAGGCATCGCGTTGAAAATTCCATTCACCCGTGTCTCCTCAAGATAAAAGTAGATACGTGTAGCTTGGGCTATCACCGCTCCACAATGATCAAGATTTTAGCAGGGTTGTTTTATTGATGGCATTAAAACTTAAGATTTTAAAAGGGTTCAATTTAAAATTTATTTTGGTTCAATTTTAAATCCAATTTTAAAATTAAATGAGTGTGCCAAGTGTTTATCCCCATGTATCGTATACATATAAACACATGCACGAATTTTGTATCTCATACAAAATCCTACGCTCGTATCGTATACGTGGTTGCGCGTAAAATTTAAAGACTTTGCATGTTAAAATCGCACCCCTAAACATACATCTTTCGCCAATTTGTATCTTATACAAAAATACTAAATGCATAAAATTAACCGTGTTTAGATATGGCCCATCTGCCCTAAATTCCCTCAACCCAATGAGAGAACTTTTCTAAGAAGAAAAATAAAATTACATTGGGAAAAACCTCATATAAACATAGAGGTAAAATAAAATAAAATTACATTCAGAATTTAGGGAGACGACACGCAGGCCGTATTTACCAAAAATACCTCGAGCCATATCCAACACCATACCCAAACATACATGAAAAATTCACATATATTAATATATATACATACACGGCTAACATACACACAAAAAAAAAAAAAACGATTTTTGTTGTTCAATTAGGTTTTGTGCAATTTAACATGCCTTCTTGGAAAAATAAGAGTCTTGCATCAAAAATTAAGAATTCAAGAATTATATTCAAGAACTCAAAATTTCTGACCCAAAATTAATAAATTCATAATTATAAAATTTTAGCCACCCTACAATATTATAAGTAAAACAATTTTAATTAAAATCATATATAGGGTTCGACCAAGACCCAAAAATTCCAAGAATAATTTTAAACAAATCCAATTGATTTTCCTATGTATCAAATACATAAATTCGCACCAATTTTTAATATGGTTCGACAAACTCAGTTGGTGGATTTTTCGCAAAATTCAAGCATACGAATGAAAGCGGTAAACATATAATCATACATCACATGTACAATCACAGAACTAGCATAAAACCAAGAACAGCGTGGCTCTGATACCACTGTTGCGAAATTATAGAGGAGCGCAGCGGAAAAACAACGTAAAATTAAAATTTTTGCCAACTCTATAATTCCCTTCCAGGATGAGCTAGGCGACTTCCACCTAGTGTGTGTGTGTGTGTTTAAATAGAATTATCTTTCTAACTCATGAAATTAGGGAATTATAATAAAGAAAATAGGGATTCCACAAATCTTGAATTATGATATTACACTAATATTATAATTCAAAACTAATAGGCAATTTAAATTTAAATTTCAAGATCAAATCTTGAAAACTAAATCTTGAATGCCCAATCCTCATTGGTCCAGAGGATTTGAATTCCTAATTAAAAAATTACATTAATATCTTAATTTGAAATTCAAGATGCAATCTTGAAATCCAAAATGCAAGAACAAATCTTGCCCATTGGATCTCCCTCATGTGCCATCCCCTTTATTATTTTGTAGGAATTTAATAATTAAAATAATAACCCTAACTCTTAGGAAGTTATAACCAATTATTAATTTCCCTAACAAATTGAATTAAAATATTACCCTAATATCTTTAATTCAAATTTGAATCTTGAATTCAAATTCCCTAATAATATTGAATTAAAATATTACCCTAATATCTTTAATTCAAACTTGAATCTTGAAATCAAAATCAAATCTTGAATTCAGATTCAAATCTTGATTTAAATTAACAAAACAATTATATTAATTAAAACAAGAAGCATGAGGCGCCACCCTCCTTCCTTGTCATCCCAATATTAGAGAATTTAATAAATCAATAATCCCCTAACTTTTAGGAGGATTATCCAATTTATTATTCCCTAATATTTTAAACAAGAATTTAATTGTAAATAGATTAATCAAATTAACTATTTAACAATTAATATATATTTAAACTTGTCTAACAAATTTAAATATCATAAAAGTAGATATAATTTAAGACAAGACTTCATGTCCTAAGACACTCAACTATGTCTTAAATCGTGTCACTAAAGTGACTCACGAATTAACCCTAATTCGTGTCCCTTTACGGTATCTTGATCTTGCTCGTGTGTGACCCAGCAGGCCTCACGTGAAGTTGGCAGCAAGCCATCTCCATGACTCACAAGTCAAGAGCGGACTCTAGCAAGCCATCACGACTACCCAAAACACGTGAGTTATCGTTTTAACAAAACCGATTTAAACTTAGTACCACCTTGTCATAATCCCTATTGTCACACAATATTTTGGTCATGGATAAGGCATGGGAAAATCATCCTTATTCCAAACCACAACTTTCTCGATTCCTTGAGTTAGTCCCATTTCCCTGTGTGGCCACACATTCCTTGAACAGACTCATCGAGGGGCCCAGTTAAATATCTCTCATCTCTATGAGGGACAAAATTCCTTCTTGGTCAACCACATTCCTCAGCACGGCAAACAACCAAACTCGTACCTAGCCTGTATGGCTACCCTATTACGGGCAACGTTGGACTAGACCAAATTTTGACATCTACAACGCCGGAATAGTAAAGACCTCAGGTCTAAGGCATCATGACAGGTGTACAGGAGAGACTAGCTTATGATTAGACCCATGCAGGACTCTCCGGGTCGGTCCAGCAATTTGTAACCCTTTACATAATTGCACCATGACTCTCATAAAGCATCTCATGCGTGTATCTCCATACACCGAAGTCATGCTGGTCTTGGTTCATTCTCATTCCCACGCGAATGATCGACCAGGGACAATTTAGACTAATTATCACATAATTAATCAAGGACTGTTATCACAGTAAAGATGCTAATAATATGATAACAACATAATTTATCATCTATAAATTAATCAAAATAATATGTTCATACATATAAAATGATTGGCCCTAGGGCACAATCTCTATCAAATATATGAGACCAACAGTGTAACATAAAAAGATGAGACCAAATTGAGAATTGAGCAAAAGATATGGGAACAAATTTGCACTTTGATCTTAATGATTTGATTACTTAAGAAATGCTAAAATGTCTCAATTTAGCCTTGAAGAAATGATGCAATTACCAAAAAAAAACTTTTCAACTTGAATTATTTATTGCAATTTTAACACAATTCAAAATTGCTTCTTTGTGGTAAAAATTGAATATAACTATATTTTTCAAGAATTAAATTATATAATTTTAGACTAAATTAATATATATATATATATTCAAAAATTAAATTATTCATTGACCTATTACATTTTTTTACATCAGTTTTCTCCAAAGGAAAGCCACTTGCATGATCTCAAGGTAAATACTGAATCTTTAATTAATTATCAGTTTTCATTTTTTATTTTCGTATTTTATGTTTATTAAGGATATAATACAAGAAAAGTATATAAGAAACCTAAGGTGAATTCTTTTTTTTTCTTCCAATTACAGAAAATAAAAGATATACTGTACTAGTCACACTCACTCAGATAGTCAAATAAGTGAGATAACTTTGTGGAATTTTCACACAACTACGAAGGCACGTTATATGACTTTTGACTTAAAGTGTGGCCACATATTAATCGAAGACCATGCCTGATGACAATTTCTGTAGATATTTTGAATATTTTTCGATATCCTTTAAAACAAATAATCAAGGAGCAAATCAGATATTGAATACGATTAAAAGAAATAGTTAAACTTTTGCAGAATAATTGAAGTTGAGAGAAATTTTATATATTTCAATCTTAAAGGACATTTGGCATATAAACTTTTTTTAATTACGAGAACTATAATTATAGAAATGTACATTTTTAGAAATATGATTCTAAAAGGCCAAAGTTCTATTTTGGTCTCTCAAGTTTGTTCAAAGTTCCATTTTAGACTCTCATGTTTCCAAAAAGTTCCACCGTTACTCCATACTCATTTCCATCCACTTTTTTCCTTTAAGAAAAGGGAAAACTAACTTCAATCTCCCAAAAATTTTATGTTTTTTACATTAACGTATTTTTCTTTTTTATAATATAATCAAAACGTTGACAAAAATACTTTTGGTAACCCTAAAGTATGAGGTAAGTTTCAGTTTCTGTTGTACGTCCAAAGTTTTTTTGGGTAAATTTTAACTCCAATACTTCACAGTTAAATCAATTGTACCTCCCAGTTGACTAAAAAACGAAAAGATTGAGGGTATAATTGACTCAAAAAAACTTTTTGAGATACAATTGAACCTAACTCCATACTTTCAGTGTACAATTGACCTAAAAATACTTTGGGGATACAATTGATGAACCTGGTTCTGGCCGGGGGTCATTACCTGGTTCGGGTGAGGCAACTCTGGGTCAAAGGTCGCCTGCAAGTCAATAAACACACAGGGGTGGCCCTGCGATTCACCTCTGATGCTTAAGTTAGTAAGGGTTATGAGCTCAATAATCTCAATTGACTGAGTAGAGAGCGTAACTTTTTCCAGTGTGAAGGGTCAACGATTTATACTGGCTGAGGGCGATCTGGTGTGATCTTGCCATAAATGCCTAGATGCTTGATTGTGATCCCGGCCGATCTGATTGTGATCCTTGGCTCCCACGTAATTTCCTTTTCTGTGAAAGGTGCCTTGATGGCCAAGGCGTTTATCAAGGGAGAGGATCTCTGAGTGATATGTCTTGATTGACAGCGGATCTTGAGCGATCCTTGATTGATTCCTGATTGGCTCAGGGAACGTTTCCTTATCCTTCGCTCCGTGGGCACCCTCATCCTTCGCGCTTATGGGCGCCCTTGTTCGGGCATGATGTAGGGCGTTCACGACCCTTTAACTTGTCCAGTGGGTATTTGGCGCATTGGGTCAGGGGCATATGTTGCCATTTGGGCCTCCCAATTATTGGGCCTATTATCACTAGTCCCAACAAAAGAAGTGAAGCTTTGTCCCCATCAGTGGAGTCCCCTTCGAGGGCGTCCTTGACACTGACTGTAACTTCATGGGCGTTGTTGTCGTTGACGCCGCGGGTTTCATCTCGCAGTTCCAGGAAGGTTTGCCTAATATGGCGTCCTCGGGCCTAATTGCTTTTTCCTTCGTCGTTCCAGTTTCTCTGCTGACGTTGTGTGTCTCTTCGTTTCTTGCATGTCAGCGCATCGTGGCCACGTTTCACAGCGTGATTGGCGAATTCTCCATCATGATGGCGGAACGTGGACCGAGGGGGGCGCATTTAATGCGTTATTTTGGTTTTTGTGAAAGGTTTTTCAAAATCCCTGATTCTCCCTCCTTTCCTCTTTACTCTGCCATCTTCAACCTCTCAAGTTTTCTCTCTCTACCTTGTTTTCTCTGAACTCCTCGCCGTAACTGTGTGTTCGCTAGGCTCTGTTCAGCCCTGCCACCGTTCTTTTTGTTCCGATTACCACGACCGGCGACTCCCGGTGAGCGTTGTGATACTTCCTTTGGTTGTTTTTATGCAATGCATGCTGTTGTTGGGTTTTACTCATCGCGTTCTTCATACGCACTCTCCAGCATTTCCTTCGAGGGCTTTTCTCTGATTCGCAGCGTTCATAATGCATGCTGATGAATGTAAGTTTTCTAAATTTTCTCCTTCGTCTTCTTCATCATCTTCTTCCTTTGAGTTTTGGTCTGAGTTTGGTGATCAACTGCAACATCTGAAGATCATTTTTCCAAACGACCCCTTTTTCCGTGAGGGTGTTTCCCCCCTTTTTGCTGGTGAATGGAGAAAAGTCCTACATCAATTCGGTTATAACTGTCGTGTTTCCTCAGCTGCTGGAACTGGCGCAAGAACGCTTGGCACGTCAGCGCCCAATACCTCTGTGCCCGAGTCGTCGACGCCTGCTAGGTTCGCGTCCCCTATGGATACGAGAGATGGTGATGAGGGGGCGTCCTCGTCCCATGTTCCAAGAGAATTTGAAGGGGTGCCTACTGTTTTGTCTTCGTCCACGTCGACAGAGATTCGTGAGATGTTATCTCCTGCTGCGGAGTCGGCGTCAACAGATGAGGAGTCATCTGTACCCGAGGAAGTGGGGTGGCGCTGATGTCCCTGTTTCGGCGTCCATAGGGGACGACAATCCTCAACAAACGATCTATGGTGAAGAAGTCGATTTTCAAGCTCACCCTGAGTGGTTTCTCTGTCAAAATCGCAAGTTGGCCAACGTTCCTTGGGTCAAGGGGGAGACGACGCCATGCGGTCCCAAGAGGGCCGAAGTTATGAGGAATGCGCGTCCCGTGGTTGATTGGTGCCATCAGAGGCCCCACGAAAAGGTGCAAATGGCGTTCTTGGATTTGACTAGCGATGTGGTGAAGGAGTACTACACTTGGAACATTGGTGTGGACGTACTCGAGGGGCTCAACCAAAAATTGATGGCGTCCACCTTGAGTCGTCTACCGCCACCGCCGGACTTGCTCTATACCGATGGAAGAAGTTTCCTAGCTAATCTGTTAGCACGCCCTCGGGGGTTGTGATATAGAAATGCCTTTCAAGCCTGCGGTCATGGATCTCCTTGCCATTATGAACATTTGTCCCATTCAAGTTAGCGCAAATGGATGGCGTATCCTGCTGGGCTTTGTTGCCAAATGCATGAGGGATGGCGTTGTGGAAACGGCTTGATTATTCTTATATTTCTTCTATCCTCGCTGGGTGGATAATTGTTTCATCTCCTACTATAGACGTCTGGGGCATCCAAAGATTTTGAAGCATGCGGTTAGCAACCCCAAGGAATGGCAGTATAAGTTCGTTTTTGTCAGGGAGTCGGGATCCGACTGGCCTTTCTGGGTTCGCGCGTCAGATGAGCGTGCCATGTTTCCCTTATCATGGAGGAGACCTCGACTCGGGCCCTTCGAATGTAATTGGAGGGACCTAACTGTCGGTGAGCGCTTGGCGGCGCTGCGGTTGATCACCACTGACCTTTTTGATCCTAAGCGTTGTTTCTAAACTCTGCTTTATTTACATTTCAGTGATTGAGGCTTCCTTAGCCGACGTTATCGGGACCGAACGTCCTCGAGGGGACAAGGGGAAAGAGAAAGTGGTGGCGTCCTTGAAGAAGAACCTCGTTTCTGCCCCAAGGAAGCCTTGGAACCTTACGATTCGTGAGCTACTGAGGCTCTAAGTCCTCCTGCCAATCCTGTCAGTAAGGAAAAAGAAACTGCTGCTCCGGCGTCCAAAGCCAAGCAGGCGTCATCGCGCAAGGGTGCTCGCCCTCAGAGTGAAGTTCCCCTAATTCCAGCCACTCCAGAAGCTGGTAACTTTAACGCCATGGAGGCTCTCTCTAACTGTCTTTCAGAGGTAGCGATTGTGAAGAGAGACGACTTGGCTAGGGCGTCCACGGAAAATACCCGAGACCCCACCGAGGAGATCGTTCAATTTCTGCTGGCTGCTGGATTGCGGGATCTAGCCAACAGCGTCTCTAGAAAAGACCTCATTTCCGAGAGGGATGAAGCTAGAGAGGATGCCAAGAAGTGGCGCAGTGCAGCAGATGGTCTGGCCAATGAGTTGGAGCTGGCGAAGGCGTCCGCAGCCTCGCTCCAAATTGGGTTTGATCTACGGGGTAAGCAGATGGAAGAGATTGCTGGCGTTCTCAACGCGCTTAATGAGAAAGTGGCTGGTCTGGAAGCCGAAATTAAGAATCGCAAGGACGCCTACGCAACCCTTAAGGAGTTAGCCTTGAGGCAGATCAAGTGGAGGGGTTCTCGCTACAACTATATAGGTTTGAAGAATGCCATCCAGCAGTTGAGGTTGCGCAACCCCAACTTGGATATTTCAGGGATATGCCCAAACAAGATAGTTGAGGGCAGGCTCATCCGGGACCCAATAGACTCTGACCATGTAGTGAAGATCCCCAGGATGCCCGAGAATTATGTGCCTCAGGGGTATGAAGCTGGGTGTGATGACGACTTTCTCTGGTTCCCAAATTGTGTGGTTCTTCTTCCGGGTGAAGAAGATCAGGGAGCCACGAACGCCACCACTCTTAGGGATGGTGATGTCAACGCTCGTTGCGTTGATGGTGAGGGCCCCGCTGCAGATTGTGCTGCTGTACGTGACAATGTTGCGGATGATGTCGCGGGTGATGCTGCAAACGAGAGCGCCCCTGCTGGTGAGGACACTGAGGAACCTCCTCCAGCCGACATTGTTGAGGATACCCCAGCTGACGCTTAGGCCTGTATGCCGATGTTTATTCTGTTTCGGGCCTGCACGCCCTTTTTAATTATGTTGGATTTGTTGTGGCTTTCATGCCACATTTAACTTGGTATTGTATGGCCTTTGTGCCACTTTTCGGATATTTGGGCGGTGGCGCCCAAAATTTATGCTATTAGTTTAACTATGTTTGTTTACAGCGCTTTATCCCTGCTTTGCAGGCCGTGTTTGACTTGCGTTTTCCATGCTTTGATTCGATTATCGAATTGTTTGCATGTTAAAGTGTTGCCTTGCGATGGGCACGCTTCGATCGTTTGCGTATCATACGCTAAGTTTTTGACTTGTCATCCAAGGGAGGGACGGTCTGCATAGTTGTTGAGTGCCATACCCACAAGGCTCCTTCGAGGGCCTTTTTGTTGCTGTTCCGAGGGCGTCCTCCCGAGCAACTTAATATAATTAACACAATGTGTTAGGAAAAATGCACTTTATTGATGTAAAATCTCAGTACGATTGGCTCAGGGGCCTTCTATGGTTATTACAAAGCTTCCTTACTAAGGGAAATAAAATTTAAGTTTGGCCATGTTCCAAGCGTTTGGAAGTGGCTTACCTTCGAAGGTCTCTAGCTTAAAGGCGTTGCCAGGCAGGATTTTTGTAACCCTGTATGGGCCTTCCCAGTTTGGTCCCAGCTTTCCGTGTCTAGGATCCTTCCGGTTGTTTTCCACAGTTATGAGTACCAAGTCCCCTATTTTAAGGGTCCTGAGTTTGATTTTGGAGTCAAGGTATTTCTTAACCATCTGGTTGGTGGCAGCTTGTCTGATAGCTGCTACTTTTCTTCTTTCTTCCAAGCTATCCAACTCTTCAAGTCTGGAGTTGGCATCATTGGTACTTGGATAGTTGATTATCTCTCGGTTGGGACGTTCACTTCAGCAGGTATCACCGCTTCATGCCCATATGCCAAGGTGAAGGGTGTTTCCTTCGTGGTTGTTTGCTCTGTGGTTCTGTATGACCATAATACTGAGGGGAGTTCATCAACCCATCTTCCCTTAGTTAACTCCAGTCTCCTTTTGATTCCTTGTATGATGATCCTGTTGGCAAACTCAACCTGGCCATTTGTGGCAGGATGTTCAACTGATGTGGTTTTGTGATGGATTTTCCAGACCTTACAGAAGTCTTGGAACTTTTTGCTCGTGAATTGAGCACCATTCTCGGATATCAGCGTTTTTGGGACGCCAAACCTGGTGATGATGTTCTACCACATAAAATTTTCCATGGCTTCCGTGGTTATGGACGCCACGGCTTCTGCTTCTACCCATTTCGTGAAGTAGTCCACGACGACAATGAGGAATTTCCTCTGGTAAGTGGCCATTGGGAATGGCCCTGCAATGTCAATCCCCCAAAGATCAAAGTGCCATGGAGAGGTGATGGCGCTTAGGGGAGCAGCGTGTGAGTGGATCATGTTGGCATATTTTTGGCATTTCTCGCATGAACGGACAACGTTCTCAGCATCTTGTTGGATTGTAGGCCAATAGTAGCTTGCTCTTTGGATTTTCTTCTGCATCACCATTGGGCCTTGGTGGCTCCCACACAGTCCCTCATGGATTTCTGTCAACACTCTGTTGATCTCGTCTCCTGCTATGCACTTGGCTCTAGGATGACTGAAATTTTTCGCCATGCCGAATAAAATTCCTGCCAGATCTTCTGGTGACCTTTCTGGCTTCGTTCTTGTTTGAAGGGAGGGCGCTAGTGGCCAAATATTTGAATATTAGCGTTCTCCAATCGTCGGCTTCCTCTGTGGGAAGAACGTCCTTTTCTAGGATCGACGACTCCCTTAGTGTTATTTTGATGATGGAGTCTCTACCACCCATGGTTGGCTTGGACGCCAGTTTAGCAAGTTCATCCGCTTTGCCGTTGTCATCTCTCGAGATGCCTTGAAATGTAGCTTCGATTGCGGCACCCTCGATGATCTTCTTTGCCTTTTCTGCATACTGGATCATCACAAGGTCTCTTGTTTCGTATTCACCATTCATTTGTTGTATCACCAGCTGGGAATCTCCCAAGATTTCGAGTTCTCTGGCACCGATGTTTGCTGCCAGTTTCAGAGCAACAATCAGGGCCTCGTACTCTGCCTGATTGTTAGTGATTGGGAATTCAATTTCCATTAATTGTTCCACGATGGAGCCATCTGGGGCTCGCATCACTACTCCTGCACCTCGTTGTGAGTTAGATACAGCTCCATCGATGTGTACCTTCCATGTCCAGTCTTGGGCGCTCTCGGGTCCTGTCATCTCGGCTACGAAGTCTGCCAACGCCTGTCCTTTGATGGCCCTTCTGGGCTCATAGGCTATCCCGTATTCTGAGATTTCCACGGACCAAACTGACATTCTTCCGGTGATGTCTGGTTGTTTTACCATCTGTTTGATGGGTCTGTGTGTTCTGACAATTATCTGATACTGTTGGTAGTAATGTCTCAACTTTCTAGTTGAATGAAGTAATGAGAATGTTAGTTTCTCCAGGCGGTGATACCGCTTTTCTGCTCCTGTAAGAGTTTTACTGGTGAAGTGGATGTGTTTTTGTTCTTCCCCCACTTCTAGCACCAAAGCTGAGCTGACTGCGTCATCTGTGGACGCCAGAGAGACGTAGATGGATTTGTCTTTGACTGGGATTACCAGAGTTGGCGGTGACGCCAAGTATTTTTTCAACTTCTGGAATGCTTTCTTGCATTCCTCGGTCCATTCAAATTTTTTGTTCGCTTTTAGCGTTTTGAAAAAGGGTAAGCATCTATCGGCAGACCTGAATGTAAAGAGAACTCGTGATGAGTAATACTCATTTTATTAATGTTAAATTGTGCGTCGTAGGACGCCTTACATAGTGACTTAAAAGTAAATCGCAATCTGAATGAAGACATAATTTAAAGATACGACATATTTAAGAAAGAAGAAACTAGTAGCTAAAAAGCTTTATTGTTAACAAGGCGGTGGGCGCCTTCTACCTCGACAGGAACCTATGAAGAGCCGCTAGCCTGCCGTTTAGGCGTTGGACTTCCTTGATCGTCTTTGGAGCTTTCATCTCTAGAATGGCCTTGCACTGATCTGGGTTTGTTTCAATTCCTCTGTGGGTGAGCATAAATCCGAGGAATTTTCCCCCATTGACCCCAAAGGCGCACTTGGAGGTGTTCAGCTTCATTTGGTACTTCTTGAGCTGGTTGAAGATTTCTTTTAAGTCTTCAGTATGTTTGCCTCCTTCCTTGGTCTTCACCACCATGTCGTCCACGTAAACCTCCAGGTTCTTTCCGATGTAATTGTTGAAGAAAAGATCCATCATCCTCTGGTAGGTGGCGCCCGCATTTTTCAATCCGAAAGGCATCATCGTATAACAGTATGTTCGTAGTTCGGTGATGAAGGACATTTTTTCGGCGTCCTCATGATTCATTTTGATCTAGTTGTAGCCGTTGAAGGCTTCGAGGAAGCTCATGGTCTGATCACCGCATGTTCCATCCACCAGTTTGTCGATGTTAGGCAAGGGATAATGATCCTTTGGGCAAGCCTTGTTCAGGTCAGTGAAGTCAACACACATTCTCCATTTTCCATTGGCTTTCTTGACCAACACCACATTGGAAAACCATTCAGGGTACTTGGTTTCCCTGATGAAACCTGAAACTAAGACCTTGCTCACTTCATTCTTGATTGTCGTCTAGCGTTCTTGGCCGAATAGGCTCTTTCGCTAGATAACTTCGGCCCTTCCATCTGTGTTTAGGCTGTGACAAATGGGTTTTGGGTCAATCCCTGGCATGTCGGCAGGTTGCCACACAAAGACGTCTGAAGATGCTTTCAGGAGCTGAATGAGCTCAACTTTCTCAGCTTCATGTAGTAGCATGTTGATCTGCACGGTTTTCTCAGTGTTGTCCTCCAGTTGGACAACTTCTAAATCACCCACCGACTTTGGTCTCTGTGCTTCGACCTCGTCTCTGAAATCCTCCACCTCATAGTTCAGGACTTCAGGATCCACTACTCCTTTGACGTTGTCATCCTTTTTGGGCGTTCTCGCCTTTCTTTTTCGCTCTTCTTCCTTAGTCTTTTCAAGACTCACCGCATAACATTGCCTTGCCATTTTCTGGTTGGTTCTCACCTGTCCTACTTTTTGGGGAGTTGGGAACTTCATGCACAGATGTGCAGTAGAGATTACTGCTCTCATTTTGTTCAAAGATGGGCTCCCTAGGAGGACGTTGTACGCCGAGGGCGCCTGCACCACTATGAATTCGATGGTGTTGCTGGTTATTCTAGGGTATTCTCCCACTGTGAGTCTTAGGTCCATTTTTCCAATGGCTGGAATTTGATCTCCAGTAAAGCCTATCAGGCTTTCGTAATGGTCTTTCAGGTCCTCCATTGGGATTCCCAATTGGTCAAAGCATCGTTTGTAGAGGATATCTGCGGAGGAGCCCTGGTCTACCATGATCCTTTCTACAGTGAAGTTGCCAATCTGGGCTGTGATCACCATGGGATCATCATAGTCTCGGTTGACCTCCCATAATTCATCGTCAGTGAAGGTTATGGGTTCGATCCATTTCTCCTCAACGGATGACTCCTTGTAGTCTATTTTTAGTATAGACCTGTTCACCTTCCTCATTTTGTGAGGGGTCTTTGCCCCGCCCAAGATCATATGAATGATGCTTGTTGGTTTGTCCTCTTTGGGCAGTGTGCGCCGTTCTCCTCTCTTGTCGTCACCGCCTTTGGACTTTTTCGCCTCTCGGGCGTTTTTCTCATCTCTAGCTCTCTTGTTCCCATCCTTCTTGATGAACCTAGATGGGAGGCGTCCTCGCTGAATGAGGCTCTCTATTCCGTCTTTCAAGGTGATACACTGATCAGTAGTGTGTCCCTCTCCTCTGTGATATCAGCAGAACTTGCTGGTATCCACGTTCTGTCCCGCTATTCTGGGGCGTTTTGGAAGTCTCGGAAGGAGATCCGTATTGTCGATTTCACGAAATATTTCCGATTGAGTTACCGAGAGCACTGTGTAGACAGAGTACTTACCTCTATGTGGAGATCGGGGGCGCCTGTGATGGTCCCTTCCCCTCGAGTTTTCTCCGGCTCTCTCGGGATTCTTGCTTTGCGGCTTCCTAGTGTCTGGTTCAATTCTCGCAAAGCGATCTCGCTGGGTTTTGTCCAGGTCCTCCTTGGTAATGAATTCATCAGCCATTTCAAGTAATTCCCCCAAAGACTTGGGGTTCCTGTGGGTCAGTTCCTTGTGGGCATGGCCAGGCCTGATTCCTGCGAGGAAGGAATAGACTGCTATTTTGTCATCAATCTCCTTTATGTTCAGACAAGTCTTGTTGAACTTTGCTAGGTAGTCTCTCAGGGATTCTCCTTTATTTTGCCTAACGTCAGACAAGACCGCCAATGGCTGCTTGTAGACTTTGCTGGTAGCAAACCGCTTCATGAACATGTCTTCCAGGTCCCTGAAGTAGTTGACTGACCCTGCGGGGAGTTTCGAGTACCAATCCAAGGCTGGTCCCTCTAGGATTATCGGAAAAAGCTTACACCTTTGATAGTCTCCCATGTTGGAGATGTTCATAGCCGCCTTGAAGCTGAGCAAATGATCCTCCGGGTCTTTCACTCCAGTGTATGGTGTGAGTTTCATCGGCATCTTGTAGTTCTTGTCAAGCTCTACTGCTTGCACGTGAGGTGCCAAAATTCCTTCTGCTGGTGAGGGCGGTCTCACCTGCCCCTGGGCATTTGATGGTATCACGGGGTCTCACCTGCCCCTGAGTAGTACTGTGGATAGTACCCCTGAGGATAGTAATACCCTTGTGGTGGATAGGCGTAGGCTCCAGGCCACACCTGCTGTTGGGTGGGTTGGCTGGCAGCTGCCACTTGCGATGCTGGCAGCAGGTTTGGAGGCAGTTGCTGCTCTGTGTTCCATGGCAGTGGGTTTCCAGAATTCTCGTTGGGAGGAGCTGACTCAGGGTTGTCGTTCCCTGGATCGTCAACGACTTGCTTCCCTTTCCTAGCAGCCATGTTCTCGATACGGCTTCGAAGTTCTTCCATCTCCATTCGCATGCATGCCTTAAAGGTGGCGATAACATCATCTGGTGCTATGGCGTTTTGCCCCGCTGGCGCTGGGTTTGGCAGCGTCGGCGTTTCCTGGAGGGTTGGAAATCCAGGAGGAGGAGCAAGCGTCGAATCCTGCACAGACTGCGTCACTGAGCCTCCCGAAGTTTGATAATCAGCAGGGTTTGATGTCATCTTTCTTTCTAGTTCGGATGAACACACAGGTTAGAGTAGACATATAAAGAGAAGATTCATATGAATTTTTTCAGGGGTTCATCGTGCTCAGAAAAAGAAATTAAAACATAAACCGCGAATAATAATAAAAAATGACTTTGTAAGAAAGTCCCCACAGTCAGCGCCAGTGATGAACCTAAACTGGCCGGGGGTCATTACCTGGTTCGGGTGAGGCGACTCGCGTCAAAGGTCGCCTGCAAGTCAATGAACACACAGGGGTGGCCCTGCGATTCACCTCTGATGCTTAAGTTAGTAAGGGTTATGTGCTCAATAATCTCAATTGATTGAGTAGAGAGTGTACCTTTTTCCAGTGTGAAGGGTCAACCTTTTATACTGGCTGAGGGCGATCTGGTGTGATCTTGCCATAATTGCCTGGATGCTTGATTGTGATCCTGGCTGATCTGATTGTGATCCTTGGCTCCCACGTAATTTCCTTTTCTGTGAAAGGTGCCTTGATGGCCAAGGCGTTTATCAAGGGAGAGAATCTCTGAGTGATTTGTCTTGATTGATAGCGGATCTTGAGCGATCCTTGATTGATTCCTGATTTGGTCAGGGAATGTTTCCTTATCCTTCGCTCCGTGGGCGCCCTCATCCTTCGCGCTTATGGGCGCCCTTGTCCGGTCAAGATGTAGGGCGTTCACAACCCTTGAACTTGTCCAGTGGGTATTTGGCGCATTGGGCCAGGGGCATATGTTGCCATTTGGGCCTCTTAATTATTGGGCCTATTATCAACAATCATACAACTAAAATTAACCTCATATTTTGGAGCTACCATGAGTACTTTTGCCTACCAAATTTATCTCAATGACTTAATATATTATTAAAAATATTATAAAATCATTTTACAGTAGTTTAAACATTGTTGTTTTTATTATTGATATGACATCTTTTAGCTACTTAACTAAATCAATTGCCTCCTCAAGTATCTCAATTATAGTAACAACCTCGCTCATTCGCCTGCAAGAATTGCCATTTTTTGGTCATCTCAAATGCCTATAATTAAGTAAGATAATCTTGTCATTTTTAAGATACACACACATTATTCTATTCACATATTCTCTGATATTCCACTTTCTTTTCAAGACTTGTGACTTGCACTGTCAAATGGGCTGGCCCATCCCAACTCGTTACGGGCTAGCCATTTAAACAGGATGGGGTGGGTAGGCCCAAGAATCAAGATATTTTTATTTAAAAAAATATTTCATATATATTTTTTCTTTTAGAGTCTAAAAGAAATTATAACAATAAAAAAATATAAATCNTGATGAACCTGGTTTTGGCCGTAGGGCATTACCTGGTTCGATGAGGCAACTTTGGGTCAGAAGTCACCTGCAAGTCAATGAAAACACAGGGGTGGCCCTGCGATTCACCTCCGATGCTTAAGTCAGTAAATGGCTTGAAAGCAATAGTGTGTGGAAAATGGAAAATAGTGCGTACCTTTTCCAGCAGAGGAGCTCTCCTTTTATACTGGTGAAGTGAGACCTTTTTTGACCTAGATATGGTCGAATGTGATCTTAACTGATTTGGCCAAATCAGTTGTGATCTTGGAGGAAATCCTAACTGTCCGTTATTCTCGCAGGTCTGTTGGTCAAGATGCGGGAATAAGTTGATTGTATCGTGGACGCCATTTTGTTGGCGTTCTCGCCTGTCGTGAGGCGTTTTGGTGTTTTAACCATGCCAGGGCTCTTTCTGTGAACGCCTAACTGTTGGCGTCCTCAATTGTTACGAGAGGCTTGGCGTTCCACTTGTGTGGGGGTTGATTGTATTGTGGACGCCAGTTTGTTGGCGTTCTCGCCTGTCGTGAGGCGTTTGGTGTCCTAACCATGCCAGGGCTCTTTCTGTGAACGCCTAACTGTTGGCGTCCTTGACGCTTTACTTGTGTAGGGCTCTTTTGGCGTTCTTTGCACAAGAGATTCCTTCGATGAGCCTTTGGACGCCTATGGCCTAGGTCTTCTGGTCCTCAAGTCATTAGGCCTATTATCAAGTATAGGTAATTATAGGTATTTGAGTAGGGGTATGTTAGTAATTGGATATGAAATATGTAATGAAATGAGTTTGTAATGAAGTGATATTTTTGTGATGACTTTACAATTGCAAAACAAACACCCATATAGCACTGTAGATGAAATTATGTAATGAAAATGGGGATAATGAAAAGATAATAAAGTTGTAATGCTTACCCAAACAGGCCTAAGTGAGATAACTCTGTGGATGTCATTATTCGTATATATAATTTTCTCACAACTACTACAAAGGCCCGTTATATCTTCCACACGATGATTCAATAATTAGTACGGTGTATGGCGGAATTTATGGATGAGTTTTTGTCACATTATTTGACTTTGACTTGAAGTGAGGCCACATATTAATCGAAGACCATCCCTGGTGACAATTTCCGTAGATATTTTGAAAATTTTTCGATATCCTTTAAAACAAATAATCAAGTAGAATATTAGATATATATTGAATATGATTAAAAGAAATAGTTAATTTTTTTGCCGAATAATTGAAGTTTAGCGAAATTTTATATAATTTAATCTTAAAGGACATTTGGTATATAATTTTTTTTATTTTCGAGAATTATAATTATAGAAATGTATTTTTTAGAAATATGATTGTAAAATCTCAAGTTTATGGAAAATTTTACCGTCAGTCTCTGACTAATTTCCATCCGCTTCTTTTTGTTAAAAAAGCAGGAAAAACTAATTTTAATCTCTTCAAAGTTTTATTTTATTTTTTACATTAAGGTCTTTTTATTTTCATGATAAAATCAAACCGTAAGTAAAAAGAAATATTATTCTTCTTCTCACTACATTGCTGCTGTAAGACATCACCGCCATCTTCTTCTTCTTGGTGCTGTCTTCTTCTTCTTCACTGACATCATCGTTGTCGTCGTTGCAAGCCATAATCGCTGAGCAAGAACCTGGAGCCATCATAGGCATTCTTTTTCGAAAATGCAAAGCCTAGTTCCTCTTGAACTTATTGAAATAACTCTTGGAATTTCCTGGTAGTGAATCTCGAAGTCATCGTCTCCGATGGTGGTGGCGACAGTGATCACATTTGTCGTAAAGCGCATAAAAAAGACGGCCTAAATGTAGTATAATGATGCTTGTCGGGTCGTATTCTCTTAGGGACTCTCGTATATGGAGTACGAGTGATTCCTAGCACAAGAAATGATTGATTTGGCTATAAAAACTATAAACAAACTAAGAAAGGCCGGTAAAAGAGAGTTTGTTCAAAGGTTAAATAAAAAACAAACACTACTTAGGGACTAAACTGAAAAAGAAAGTGATCAGCCCAAAAGTGAACAATTTATTTGGCCTTCTTTTGGTGTGTTTATAATAATAATATATTAGAATTAGACCAATTAATATGCTAAGGGCAACACTAAGGTATGGTGGAATAAAGTAGATAAAAAGAGTTAATTAGCGTTTATTTATTGTACTTTATAAATAAGTGCTACTTAATGGTTTATTCAGTGTTTCAGATATCCAAACAGGGCCAAACCAAGAGGGAAATATCAGGATATTCGAGAAGATCACATTGAGCACAAGATATTCTTGCGCCCCCACCTGGGCCGCCGGCCTAGGAAAGGAAATTCTAGCGGCGCACGTTTCTGTTAGGAATATTAGGTCAGCAAGTAGCTTCAACACAGTTTGATGTTGCGCCGTCATCTTGAGCCAACGGCTCAAGTTGGAAATCTCGCGGCGCAGATTAATCTGAAGTAGTAGGGTATGTTTTGCACGACTACGATTCAAGATACGAAGATATAATCGAAATATCGCAGATATTTCGCTGCACCTTCGTATTAGGCCGCTGGCGCAAGCAACGACCCAGAAGCGATTTTCTTCCCTTGACTTGCAGACCAAGCACACTACTCAATACTATAAATAGAGGTCGTCATTCCACAATCAAAGCATCGAAATCACATGTTGGAGATTGTGCCCTAGGGCCAATCATTTTATAAATATGTTTTGAACATATTAATTAATTTATGGAGATAAATTAATGGTTATCATATTATTAGCGTGTTTACTATGATAACAATCCTTGATTAATTATATGATAAATAATCTAAAACTGTCCCTGGTCGATCATTCACGTGGGAGCGTAAAATGAACCAAGACCGGCATGACCTCGGTGTATAGAGATACATGCACTAGATGCTTCTCGAGAGTCATGATGCAATTATGTAAGGGTTACAAGTTGCTGGACCGACCCGGAGAGTCCTGCATGGGTTTAGTCATAAGCGAGCCTCTCCT
>QANZ01028161.1:30349-43542 GCA_003254925.1 Chamaecrista fasciculata | reverse complement strand
TATTCAAAAGAAATCTTATAAAAAGGAGAAAATTCTGTAATATTAGAATTCTAAAGACCCTTTTATAATTAATTTCAACTCAACAATAAAATTATATATGTACTCTTTAGTTTCTGTTTTCTTTATTTTTTGATCCCTTTTAGTAAAGGGAAAGGACTTAAACGCATAAGAGAAGACTTGTTGGGAGGTTTTTGACATTTTAACGTGGTCACAATCACATTTTCCGTTAAATCCTAACAGAAATAAAGCACAGGAGACCAATTCGCTAACGAAGCAAACCACGGGGCACCAAACTGCAAAAATTTTTCTTTCAGGGTACCAAAGTGGAACCGCCCCTAACCACAGGGTACCAAACTGCAATTTACCCTATATTATATATTATATGATATATATATATATATGTCTTGTCGTGTCCTATAAAATTAAGAATTTGACCTGTCGACGTGTCCGTGTCATGTCCGTGTCTATGCTTCCTACATATACAAGTATATATTATTAGAATAGTATAAATATTTGAGTATTAAGTATCATCTCATAAAGAATTGGTTATGAAATATTAATTTTAACACAATATTGTATTGTTTCGATAAATCTAATAAACGAACAAAACCGTGAGAGAGCAGAGAACAATAACGAAAACAAGAGAGAATAGAACACAAATGGAAACATTAAGTACAGGAATAGACTAGACACAAATTGAGAAAATCTTCCCTACGGTTGATCATTACTAAATGTTGGAAATTTTTTATTAAAAACTTAAATGGATTATAGCATTAATTAGTATTTGATTAACATTTTTACTGAATAAGTGATTTAATTATGTAATTGTAAATGAATATATGTTTGGGTTTCTATTTAAATTTGATAATCAATAATGGATCAGATTATCCACATGTATATTGGGCAGGACCCTAACTCACAGTTTAAGAGTATTAGTAATTATTATATTAAATTACAAATTTAGATATAATGTTATTTTGTATCAAAATTTAAATATATACTTTAGAATCAAATATCTAATTGATGAACCTGGTTTTGGCCGTAGGGCATTACCTGGTTCGATGAGGCAACTTTGGGTCAGAAGTCACCTGCAAGTCAATGAAAACACAGGGGTGGCCCTGCGATTCACCTCCGATGCTTAAGTCAGTAAATGGCTTGAAAGCAATAGTGTGTGGAAAATGGAAAATAGTGCGTACCTTTTCCAGCAGAGGAGCTCTCCTTTTATACTGGTGAAGTGAGACCTTTTTTGACCTAGATATGGTCGAATGTGATCTTAACTGATTTGGCCAAATCAGTTGTGATCTTGGAGGAAATCCTAACTGTCCGTTATTCTCGCAGGTCTGTTGGTCAAGATGCGGGAATAAGTTGATTGTATCGTGGACGCCATTTTGTTGGCGTTCTCGCCTGTCGTGAGGCGTTTTGGTGTTTTAACCATGCCAGGGCTCTTTCTGTGAACGCCTAACTGTTGGCGTCCTCAATTGTTACGAGAGGCTTGGCGTTCCACTTGTGTGGGGGTTGATTGTATTGTGGACGCCAGTTTGTTGGCGTTCTCGCCTGTCGTGAGGCGTTTGGTGTCCTAACCATGCCAGGGCTCTTTCTGTGAACGCCTAACTGTTGGCGTCTTTGACGCTTTACTTGTGTAGGGCTCTTTTGGCGTTCTTTGCACAAGAGATTCCTTCGATGAGCCTTTGGACGCCTATGGCCTAGGTCTTCTGGTCCTCAAGTCATTAGGCCTATTATCACTAATGATCCTATCGGATTCTATTTTTATTTAAGAATAATTTTAAATTTAAATTTCGAACTACACATATTAAATATTTGATGATATAATTATAACTGTTTAGAAATTTCTCCTATATATTAAAACTCTATTTATATAAAGGTTTTTCTTTGCAAAAATGTAAAGACTCTTATTCGAAAACGCTCTAGAATATTGTAGATTGAATATATTCTCTTTACTCAGGTTTGTTTATCATGTCTATAGCACCTTCAAATATACTTATTTATTATTCACTTGTTTCTCTCATTTTAATATTTATGGATTCAAATATTTTATTTTTCTTAATCCCTAATTTCTTTCACTAAATTTATTTTTTATTTTTGAGTTGAATTTAACATAACCATTTTTAAATAGAAAATTTATTAATAATTCAAAAATATCCTTCTTCACCACTTGTTGTATCTGAATCTCTTATAATATTTGTTATTATTAAAAATATTGTAAACTCCCATATTATTTAAAATGTTTACCATATGTATAAAAGAAGTTTATGTATATGTGTCTATGAAGCTGAGATACTGACACAAATACGAGACACGATATGGACATGAACACACTAACATGTCAAATTCTAAAATTATACGACACGACATGACATGTAAAAATCTATAAATCTTGATGAAAATTTTATCTAATCATGATATATGTCATATGTGTCAATCTTTTTCAATTGTTTGTCATGTAAAAATTGTAAAAAAAATGATTTTAAAGAAAACTTATTTTTTGGCTCTTTAATTTGTACTGAGCCAACAATTCAGTCCTTGAATTTTAAAAAAATACAAATCAAATCCAAAATTTTACTTCATCGATATTGTCAACATTTTGGTCCCTAAGCTATTAATCGTAACTTGGACTTATAACATGGTTGTTAAACAATGATGTGGCATCCTTAAATTCTTATTTGACATCTACATCAACTATCCTAATCATATTCAACATTACACATACATCAGAATAAATAATTTAACTTAATATTTGAGATTATCTAACATGTGCCCTAAGGGCATATGTTAAGAAGAATTTAAAATATATTGAATGTTGGATTAATATATAAAAGTTATCTAAAATTTGCCTTTAGGGCACATGTTAGGGGACATTTAATATGCATTGAAAATTGTAAAATTAGTAAATCAAATCATTTGCATTAAATGACCAGATTGCTCTTTTTTTTTTCCTTCTAAAGACAATGTTGCCTTCTGAAATATATTTTAAATTTATATGTATTACTAAAATATGATTACGATAATTATATTTTAAAATATTTTATTTGTATAAAAAATAAAATAAATAAAAAAATATAAAAAATAATTGTATCTCTAAACTCTAAATCTTTCCTAAAAAACTCTAAATCCTAAATCTTAAATCTAAATCCTAAACCTTAAACCTTAAATCCCGAAATACTAAAACCCTAAATCTTAAACTTAAACCCTAAACCATAAACACAAACCTAGCCTCTAACCCTAACCCCTAACTCTAACTTTAAATTTTAAACCCTAAACCACCAATTAATTATATGCTTTAAATTTAATTTAATTTTTATTTATAGAAATTTAATATTCAAAAAATTAATTTGAATATTTTATTAAACTAATTATTTTTTGTTAAATATATATAAATTTATAGTCTTTAAAAAGATTAATACAAATGATTTGATTTTCTACTTTTACAATTTTCAATGCATATTAAATACTCTCTAACATGTGTCCTGAGGGCAAACTTTAGATAATTTCTTCTATATACTCCCTCCGGTTCTATATATCTGATGTTTTGGAGAACTTTTTTTATTCTAAAATATCTGATGTTTTACAAATTCAAGAGAACATTAATTATTATTTTACCATTCTATCCCTATTATATATAGTAGAGTGATAAACGAATAAACATTTCCCAAGTAATTTAATAGGGATAGTTTAGTCTTTTTATCTCATTTTTCTCTTCTCTTTAGGTGAATTAATTATTTCCTTAGTCTGTGTGCATTTATCTTAAACATCAGATATATAAAATCGGAGAGAGTATTAATCTAACGTTCAGCATAATTTAAAGTGAAGAGATTTTTTTTATGAAAAATCAATTAGAAAATTTCTTAACAATTATAAGTGTCGTTTAACTTTTATCTAATATATTTTTTTATAAAAAAAAAACGGTCGGAAAAAATTTAAGGTGCATTCGGTCACTTTTAAAAATGTGAGGAGCAATTTTAAGACAATGTTCAAGGTACAACATAAAGGCACGTACATGATTCTCAAGTCTCAACCAATTGAATTTATGGAATAGTTAGCCAGTCTGTTGGCTGTTGCTACATTTTTTTTTTTTTTTAATGCAAGTTGGCTGCTGGTACATAAATGTACCAGCAAGCGAAAGCAACTAACCAATAAGAGTGTCAGAATCTCTATCTTAAATCTTAATTATATATATAGGCTAGAGTTTTATTTTGCTCCCTAAATTTTCTTAAAATTTTGTTTTGGTCCCTCAAATTTTTTTATTCTGTTTTAATCTCTCAAGTTTTTAAAAAGTTTCAACCATTAGTCTTTGACTAATTTTCATCCACTTTTTTCATTGAAAAAAATAAAAATAGATTTTTATCCCCCAAAAGTTTTATTTTTTTTGTATTAAAGTTCTTTTGTCCTTTTATAATGATATCAAAACGTAAAAAAAATAAAAATAAATAGGTCTTTTGGTCGATTTTGCACCAAAAAAAAAAGAACAAAGTCACTTCCTCCTCCTCCTCGTCCAAAATAAAAATTGACAGTGTTTTTTTTTTTTGGGACAAGTGGATAGGAAAGAGGTAAAGACTAACGTTGAATTTTTTTTGAAAATTTGAGGAATCAAAACAAAATGAAAAAGCCTTGAGGGATTAAAACAAAACTTTGAGTAAACTTGAGGGATCAAAATAGAAATTTGGCCTTATATATAATATAGTTGACATTTTTTCTTTATTTTCGGGCAAACGGAGTATCATGCATCACCCATTAAATAATGCTTTTTGCATCTCCATTTTTATTACACTGCCAGGTGCCAACTCATTGATAAAATTTGATGAAAGAAAAAATAAAACTTATTGATAAAATAAAACATGTACTATGCACAACATTTTAATAATTATATGGATATGGATATGGATGGATATGGATATGGATGGATTGCTAAGTTAGTCAAGATATTATAAAAAAATTATATATCTCACATTCAATAATATAATAAATGTTAAATTAGTCATAAAAATATTTATTTTTAATTTCATATGGAAATAATATAATTTCATATATTTTATGAAAAAGTTCAAAAAATATTTCAAAATTTAACATTCAAAACTTTTTTTCAGTCTCAAAATATTTTTAAAATATTTCAGTAAAAATAAATTATAACATGACATCATTTTGATCCAAAACTTTTTCAAAAAGTTCATTAAATAATTCAACCATAAAATTGATCAATTTTCTTTGATCTTTCGATTCTTGATTGATTTTTAAGTTCTTCTGAATCAGACAACATACTGATTTTTCATTCAATCTGATTTTCAAAACTATATAAATGTATTTAATATCTGGGATCTACTTCTAATAATTTAGAAACTTCAACCCTTTTTTCTTCTTAAAGTAGGAAGATATTTGAATTAACGTGTAAAAATCAGTAAATGTATGATGAAAGATAACCAAATTCATTTGTGTTGCCAGTAGTTGCAAAGGAAAATAATGTAATGATAATAATAATTAATCTTCTTCGTCCTCGATAAAAAATAATTATAGATAAAGGTTTTTAAATTTTCACTGTTAAATTATTTTGAAATTTATAATTTTTATTTTAAATAAGTATAAAATATATTAGCTTTTAGGCTCAAATATATCAAAATAAGAGAGTCCGATTGGATCATAAATTAACAAATGTGAAATGTCTCGAGGAGAAACGGCACCAAAATAGCCTCCATTGAAGGTTGAACGTATGACTCAAAGGGAATTATGGGTGAGTGTTATTCTATTTATAAACGAATAGATGAGCACTTTAACTCTCTCTCTCTTTTATAAATAGGAGTCATTCTTCATTATTTTATTTCCTCATTCATTCTTGTATCTCAATGGAGTTCCTCATTCGGAGAACCCCTCCACAGACTTATTTTCTCTTTGTTTTCTTTCTTTGAGTTCTTTTTTTTTGGGTCCCTGATGGAGCAAAGTTTTTGCCAAAGGCATCTAGATTAGTAACTTTTGCTATTTTATTTTTCTATATTTCAATCACCAAATTAGGTGATCTTGAGGCTCCGTCTTCCTTCATTGGTATTAATTATTAGAGTTTGGTTACATTGGTGCTATGTTCTCCCAGGGCTTTGTTGATGAAAATTTTAGGAATATATTCGTTATCACGTTGCCTAAAAAGTTTTGGGGCTTATGTTAAAAAGTCTTAAATATATTTATTTGTTTTTTTTTCCTATGATGGGCTTTATATTTTCTTAAAACCTAGTAAAATGCATATGTTCCTTCTGATGGAATTTATGTTTCCCTAAGTTTAGAAACATGTATAGGTTCTTCGTGATTGTATTTATGGCTTTCGTATAAGAATATATAACCTAGTTTCCTCATATCTTATAAATGTGATTGTCTTTGACTCAATCTTTGTGATGGATCAAAAAGTATTTCTTTTAATTTCAAGATTTGATAAAAGTTTCAAGTTTTGGCATGAGGTTATCAAAATTCTTTTGGAATTTAAAAATTTGAATTTGAATCTATCAAACGTCCATACCATCTTGTATTTGAAGGCCATTAACAATCCCAAAAGATTGCCACAATAACTAAGTCGCCACCGAGTGATAGTCCTTCAAATGTACAAAGGAAATCTCCCTTACCAATGCTTCATCCTCAATGGAAAGACCCTTCTTTAGCTTAGCCCAAGGATATATCTAAATCCCTACCACTAATGTGTGTTGAAGGCCCTGGTGGAGGAGGAGCTGCACCCCCAAAGGAGACCCATCATTAGGACCTTTTCCTTTGTCTACTTGTGATCCATGGGTATGAGATATTCCAACTAGATTTGACAAATGTGGGTGAACTTGATCCCAATTTTCACCGGTACTCCCACTCGACCCTGAAGATATTGGGTTAGCCACGACTTGTGGAGGGACAAAACTGTTGGGAAATCACAGAGGGAGCGCAGCGGAAAAATAAAAAAAAAAATTTGATAAAACTAAAAGCCAACTCTGTGATTCCTTCCAGGATCCACTAACTATGTTTATACCAGATAAGAAAAGATGTTTACCTAGTTTCAATCGGTGACTTATCGTGTTCGTGAATTTGAGAAGTCCACTGAGTGTCCTTCCTCCACCGGTGATCCACACGAGCAGTTTGGCAGATGCCCAGGTGCTAGCCTCCTTCACTTCTTCCCAAGTGAATACGGGAACTCTATCTATGATTCTTGAATAATCAAGAAGTGTTCTTGATTATCAAGATTGATTGGGAGTACTAATATTATCAGGTGCAGGTCCAATTTTCTTTCAAGAATTTCGACTCACTCTCACAATATTAGGAGTAGGCGATTTTTCACTCTCAATAGGTGCTCTAGGCGAAATTCTTGGTCTGACCAAGAATTGATGTGTGTTGTGAATTGTTTTTGAGTTAGGAGCCTAGTGCCCCTATTTATAGTGTTCTCATTCCTAGTTTTAGGGAATCCTAATCCAATTAGGATATCTCTAAGATATTGGATATCTTTTGATATCACAATATATCTTTTGATTTATAATATTAAACTTAATATTATAATTCAAAATAAATAGGGCAAATCGAATTTGACTCTCAAAGATCAAATCTTGAGATCAAATCTTTATTTGCTCAAATCCTATTGGTTGGAATGAGTCATGAGGATTTGATTTTATAATTTAAATATTACTTTAATATTTATATCATAAAAGTCGAATTTTGCCTTATCCTTAAACTTAAAATGCAAGATCAAATCTTGCACCCCAAGAAAAGGAACTAGGCGCCTATCCTCATGTGTCTTTGGAGGAATTTTATAACAACCCAAACTCCTTAGGTGGTTATAACTAATTCCTAATAATTTTGAATAAAAATATTACCTTAATATCTTTTAATTCAAATCCTATATCTTTTCAAAAGATATTTTCCTTATCTTTATTTAATTAATAAAAACAATTTTCATTAATAAAACTAAGATAAATGAGGCGCCACCCTCATCTCTTATTTCCCCAATATTAGTGAATTTAATAAATC
This sequence comes from Chamaecrista fasciculata, assembly GCA_003254925.1. Lineage (NCBI taxonomy): Eukaryota > Viridiplantae > Streptophyta > Magnoliopsida > Fabales > Fabaceae > Chamaecrista > Chamaecrista fasciculata. The sequence continues at coordinate 35,550 of QANZ01028161.1, read as the reverse complement.
AATAATTTCCTAACTTTTAGGAAACTTATTTAATTTATTTATTTCCTAATATTTTAATTGTAAAACTATTTAACAATTAATTTAAATTTGTCCAACAAATTTAAAACCACAATCATAGATATTTATTTAAGACAAGATTTAATGTCCTAAGACATTTAACTATGTCCTAAATTGTGTCACCTAAGTGACTCACGAATTAACCCTAATTCGTGTCCCAAAAATTAGCATCTTGATCCTGCTCATGTGTGACCCAGCAGGCCTCACGTGAAGTTGGCAGCAAATCATCTTATGATTCACAAGTTGTGAGCGGACTCTAGCAAGCCATCACAACTACCCAAAACACGGGAGTTATCGCTTTAACGACTTAACGATTTAACCTAAATACCACCTTGTCATAATTCCTATTGTCTCACGATATTTTGGTCATGGATCAGGCACGGGAATGTCATCCAAAATCCAAACCACAACTTTCTCGATTTCCTGAGTTAGTCCCAATTCCCAGCGTGGCCACGCATTTCTTGGACAGACTCATCGAGGGCGCCAGTTAAATATCTCTCATCTTAAATGAGGGACAAAATCCCATCTTGGTCAACCACATTCCTTTGCACGGTAATCAACCAAACCCGTACCTAGCCTGTATGGCTACCCTGCTACGGGTAACGTTGGACTAGGCCAAAGTTTGACAACTACAATGCCGGAATAGTCAAGACCTCAGGTCTAAGGCTATCGTGACAGGTGTACAGGAGAGGCTCGCTTATGACTAAACCCATGCAGGACTCTCCGGGTCGGTCCAGCAATTTGTAACCCTTACAAAATTGCACCATGACTCTCGAGAAGCATCTAGTGCATGTATCTCTATACACCGAGGTCATGCTGGTCTTAGTTCATTTACGTTCCCACGTGAATGATCGACCAGGGACAGTTTTAGATTATTTATCATATATTTAATCAAGGATTGTTATCATAGTAAACACGCTAATAATATGATAACCATTAATTTATCTCCATAAATTAATTAATATGTTCAAAACATATTTATAAAATGATTGGCCCTAGGGCACAATCTCCAACAAAAACTTGAAGAAAATAATGAAAAAACACAAAAGAATATATAAATGTTACAAACCAATAAAAGTTGTTGATCATACCTTATTCCTTCATTGTTTTCAATGATGTTTTGGGGCATTTTATACTCATTTGGGATTCAATTGCATGCCTTTATGATTGTTTATGATGAAATATGGTACTTTGAGATTTCGTGCTTAATTGGACTATTTTGTGATTAAATGTGTGATTTCTCTCGGGTTTGATGTTTATAATTGTTTGATCCTTTTTATCTTGAGAGTTCACATAGTTTTTGGTTTCTTTGATAGGTTTGAATGAAGTCCGAAGCATTGGAAGCCTCAAGGAAGAACCAAGGATACGAGAAAATGAGTGAGGGACTAAATTACAAATATTTAGTGCAAATTGAGGACTTCGCCACTTACGCACCAGTTTACACATAAGTGGCGAGTAACTGGAAGCTCTTGCGCAAGATTTTTACTTATCAGGCCCAAGTCTGTTTCTCGATAGATTTGACCCGTTCCAATTGGGGATGATCCGAAAATCATATATTATTTATCCCTAGGTCATATTTCGCAGGTTACCAACCCTAGGAGAAACACTAGAGACACACTTTACTGTTGGGAAATCCCGGGGCAAAACACGCAGCAGAAGCAAAAGTAAAACAAAAAAACTTGCGCTCCCCAGGAATTTCCCACCCTGAGATCCGCTAGTTGAATTTAAAACCAGATACGAAAAGTGTTATACCTCAAGCTTTCAATCGGAAGGTTAAACTTGGCGAGTCTGAGAAGTCCGTTTCCACGTCCTTCCTCCACCGGTAATCCACACGAACAGTTTCCCGAACACAAGGTGCTAGCCTTCTTGTTTCTTTCTCCAAAGAAACCAGGGATCGAATCTACAGTTGTTGAACTCAAGAACTCCTTCTTTGAATTCAGGCTAGGTGGCGCAATAGAGCAGAAGACAGCAACAAAACTCCTTTTGTTCTTCTTCTCTCAAAAACCCTAGGAACCCACAACTTCGAATTTCTCTCTAACTCCTTAGAAGAAAATCGACTTCTCTCTCTCGGAAGGTGGGTGGCAAAATTTTCTCTCTCCAAAGGAAGAAAATCGACTTGCCAAAGTGAATTAGGGTTTTTCACATGTGTGTGTGTGTGTTAGGCGACTTTAGGTATATAATTACCAAAATTATGGTAATTTTATAAATATAAAATCATGATATTACAATAATATCATATTTTAAGACTTGAATATCTAATTAAAATATTACCATAATATTTTAATTCAAATTCAAATTGCTATCTCAGAGAATCAAATGGAAGATCAAATCTCCCAATGGGACCCACCTTGAGATAGGCGCCTAACACCTTCAATTTTAAGGGAATTTTATAAATCAAAAATAACTCCTAAAATTAGGAAGTCATAACCAAATTATTTTATCCCAATGTTTTTGAATTAAAATATTACCATAATATCTTTAATTCAAATTTTGAATCTTGAATTTAAATTCTTTATTGAATTAAAATATTACCCCAATATCTTAATTCAAATCTTGAATTTCAAATTCAAATTCAAACTCATGATTTAAATTAATAAAACATTTTAATTAATTAAATCTCCTTAAAAGAGGCGCCACCCTCTATGCCAATATTAGTGAATTTTATAAATCAATAATCTCCTAATTTTTAGGAGCCTTATCTGATTTATTTTTCCCTAATATTTTAATTGTAAATAATTAATCCCCATTAATCATTTAACAATTATTTAAACTGCAGAAAATTTAAGACAAGACATAATGTCCCAGACATTTCCTCTGTGTCTTAAATTAGGCCACTGGAGTGACCCACGAATTACCCTAATTCGTGTCCCTTATAAAGTGTGCTCTAATCCTGCTCGTGTGTGACCCAGCAGGCCCCACGTGAAGTTGGCAGTAGGTCATCCCCATGTCCTACAAGTCGTGAGCGGACTCTAGCAAGCCATCACGACTACCCAAAACACGTGAGTGATCGTTTGTTACCAAAACCGATTTAACTTTCGTACCTCCTTGACACCGACCCTATTGTTCTACGATATCTTGGTTATGGATCAGGAACAGGAAGGTCATCCATGATCCAAACCTTTACTTTCTCGATCTCCTTGAGTAAGTCCCAATATACTAAGTGGCCACTCTTTCCTTGGACAGACTCATCGAGGGCGCCAGTAAGATATCTCCCATCTTATGGGGAACAAAAACCCTATTTTGGTCAGTCCACATTCCTCAACACGGCAATCAACCAAACCCGTACTTAGCCCTTATGGCTACCCTGCTACGGGCAACGTTAGACTAAGCCAAAGTCTGACAACTGCAACGCCGGAATAATGATGACCTCAGGTCTAAGGCGTCGTGACAGGCGTACAGGAGAGGCAAGCTGATGACTAAACCCATGCAGGACTCTCCGGGTCAGTCCATGAATTCGTAACCCCTTAGGTAATTGCACTATGACTCTCGTTCCAGCATCTAGTGCGTGCATCCCTATGCACCGAGGTCATGCTGATCTTAGTTCATTTTCGCTCCCACGAAAACAATCGATCAGGGACAGTTTTAGATTAATTATCTTATAATTAATCACGGACGTCATCACAGTAAACATGCTAATAATGTGAAAACCATTAATTTATCTCTATAAATTAATCCATATGTTCATAACATACATAAAATGGATTGGCCCTAGGGCACAATTTCCAACAGACTCCCACTTGCACTAGGGTACAATCATTAATCTAGCTGTTCCTACTCCTAGGTACACTGATCAATGCGTCTAATCCCCATCGACGATACATGTCTCTCATGTATGACCCTTGCAAGCGGCTTTGTCAGAGGATCAGCAACGTTATCCTCGCCTGCTACTTTGCATATCTTCACATCACCTCTGTCAATCATCTCCCTGACGAGGTGAAAACGTCTGAGTATATGTTTGGTCCTCTGGTGGGACCGTGGCTCCTTGGCTTGCGCAATAGCACCACTATTATCACAATACAGGGTAATGGGATCAGAGATGGTCGGAACCACACCAAGCTCGGAGATGAACTTTCTAATCCACACAGCCTCCTTTGCCGCATCCGATGCTGCAATATACTCGGACTCCGTTGTAGAATCGGCAATCGTGCTCTGCTTGGAACTCTTCCAACTCACGTTGCCACCGTTCAGGAGAAACACATATCCTGACTGCGATTTGAAGTCATCTTGGTCGGTTTGGAAACTAGCGTCTGTGTAACCCCTTACACATAGCTCTTCATCAGTTCCACCGTAAACCAAGAACTCATCGTTAGTCCTTCTTAAGTACTTAAGGATATTCTTGACAGCGATCCAATGATCCTCACCAGGGTCTTGTTGGAATCGGCTTGTCATACTCAGGGCAAATGACAAATCGGGTCGAGTACATAGCATGGCATACATGATGGATCCTATGGCCGAGGCATAGGGGATCCCACTCATGCGACCTCGCTCAACAAGTGTCTTCGGACACTGTTTCTTGCTTAGGGTCAGCCCATAATTCATCAGAATGAATCCCTTCTTGGAGTCTTGCATACTGAACCTCTTCAGTACCTTATCCAAGTATGTGCTTTGACTCAACCCAAGAAGCCTACGTGATCTATCTCTATAGATCTTGATTCCTAGAATATAGGCGGCTTCTCCTAAGTTCTTCATTGAAAAAGATTTTCCCAACCAGGATTTTACAATCTCTAAGGTTGAAACATCATTTCCAATGAGTAGTATGTCATCGACATACAGTACCAAGAACACAATCGTGCTCCCACTAACCTTCTTGTAAACACAAGGTTCGTCAGGGTTTTGTAGGAAGCCAAACTCTTTGACGACCTCATCAAAACGATGATTCCAACTCCTGGATGCTTTCTTCAATCCATAAATGGATCTCTAAAGTTTGCACACCATGTCTGGCGCCTCAGGACATTCAAACCCCTCGGGTTGTATCATACACACATCCTCGGGCAGCCTTCCATTAAGGAACGCTGTTTTGACATCCATTTGTCATATCTCATAGTCGTAATATGCAGCTATGGCAAGGAGGATCCTAATGGACTTGGCCATTGCAACAGGCGAAAACGTTTCGTCATAGTCTATACCATGACGTTGCGTAAATC
>QANZ01028161.1:10503-29522 GCA_003254925.1 Chamaecrista fasciculata | reverse complement strand
GTAAACAGGATTCGCAAGCATCATATGATTCAAAATCAAATGAGCTTAGAAGTCCATCTCTATGGAGCTTCTCAAGGCATCTCTCGTTTATATGACCTAGACGACAGTGCCAAAGGTACGTAGGATTAGGTTCGCCAACCTTAATCCTTTTAGTATCAACGTTATAGATATCGTTATTATGTCTTTGTTCCAATTTTAAGATATAGTGGTTATCATGCAGATCTCCATAAGCATATAACACATCATTCTTATAAATTGAACACTTTCCATTACCATTCACACAAATAAAACCTTCCTTATCCAAATAAGAAAGAGATATAATGTTTGAACTTAAACATGGAACGTAATAACAATTATTCAAAGACAGAATAAGCCCAGTGGGCAAAACAAGCTCGTATGTTCCTACAGCAACAGCAGCAACCCTTGCTCCATTGCCCACACGTAGGTCCACCTCGCCTTTGCAAAACTTTCTACTTCTTCTCAACCCCTGCACATTAGTACATATGTGAGAACCACAAGCAGTATCCAATACCCAAGTGGTAGGAGTAGACAAGTGAACGCCTATAACAAAGATACCTGAAGTAGAAGCTTCACCCTTCTTCTTCTTCAGATCTTCCATATACAGCTTGCAATTACTCCTCCAGTGACCCGGCTTCTGGCAGAAGAAACAAACTGCATCCTTAGAGGTCTTTGCCTTCTTGGCAGGCGGTGGGTTAGGTTTTGCCGCAGGCTTGGTCCCACCAACCTCAGCATCCCCTTTCCTCTTTCCTTTGCCCTTCCCCTTTTCCTTGTTCTGAACTAACAAGATAGTGCTAGGCGCCTTCTTTATGGATGCCTCAGCAGTCTTCAACATCCCATGCAGTTCAGACACTGATTTCTCCATGCCATTCATGTTGAAGTTCAAGACGAACTGGTCATAACTTCTCGACAGCGAATGAAGGATCAAATCCGTCGCTAGCTCTGGCAAAATGGGAAATCCCAGCCTAGCAAGGTGATCTATGTGCCCCTGCATCTTCATGACGTGGGCACTCACAGATCCACCTTCTGCCATCTTGCAAGAGTAAAGAGCCTTTGAAGTCTCAAACCTCTCTTGCCATGCCTGTACTTGGAACATTTCCCTGAGATGTGTTATTATCTCATATGCCCCTTTGTTCTCCAAGTTCTTTTGAATCTCGGGAACCATGGTAACGAGCATAAGACAGGCAACGTCCACAGAGTCATTCTGATGCTTCTCATTAGCATCTTTCTGAGCTCTTGGAGCATTTGCAGCAGGCTGTTCAGGAATGGGGTTCTCTAGGACGTAGAGCTTTCTCTCCTGGGTGAGAACAATTCTCACATTTCTGTACAAGTCGAGAAAGTTAGTCCCAGTTAGTTTGTCCTTCTCAAGGATAGATCGCAGTGATAGTGATGAAACGTTTGTTGCCATTTGATTCTACAATTGAGATATGTAAAGTTTAATTAGCAGGAAAATAAAATATATATCCACCATTTTATAAAACCCAGTAAAATTTATTATTAGTGGCTAAGACCCATATTTCACCAAATTCTACCATCGCGGAGGGCGATCATGCATCCTTTGGTTATTTAGGTAGGTAACTCTTTACCAATCACATCTCTATGTGACTCTTAGATCTTTATGGGACTGTATCATCATATGATATGACATGTTTATCCCATCTAATGCCTTGAGGCCCAAAATCGTTTTGATAGCCCCATTAAGTCACACAATAAAACTTGTGAATGACAAGGCCCAAACGACGAGGCCGAAGCCCAGCCCCATATCATCAAGGCCTCACTTAAACACGTGTCGCGGAGGGCGATCACCGCATTTAATGATCCAAGACTTCAATGGGCGTCGAACTGAAAACCCCCATTCACCCGTGTCTCCTCAAGGTCAAGGTAGATACGTGTCACGGAGGGCGATCACCGCTCTACGATGAACAAGATTTCAACAGGGTGTTTTATTGACGACATTAAAACTTAAGATTTTCTAAAAGGGTTTGATTTTATTTTTTTAAAAAAGTTCTGTTTTATAGTTTAATTTTAAAACTCCTTTTAAAATTAAACGAGTCATGCCACATGTTTATCACCCCATGTATCACATACATATATAAACATGTGCACGGATCTTGCATCATATGCAAAATCCCACGCTCGTATCGTATACGTGGTTGTTGCGCCAAAACGGGGTAAATAGCATGTTAAAATCGCGTCCTAAACATACATCTAGCGCTTTGTATCACATACAAACAAAATGTAAAACAGATATATATCGTGTTTAGATATGGCCCACCTATCCTAATAATTCTCCCAAGCCAATGAGAGAATTTTTCTAAAAAGAAAAGTAAAATTACAAGAGAGTAAACCCCAGTTACATTGAGGTATAAATTGAAAAGTAAAATTACATCGGATAGAGGGAGACGACACGCAGACCGTATACACCAAAAACCTAGAGCCATATCCAACACCACACAATTACATATATGAACAATTCATACAATTATGTCAAACACGATATATTTGCAACACATATCAAAAACGATTTTTGTAGGTGTTTAAATTAGGGTTGTGCAATTTTAACATGCCTTTTTCTTGAAATTAGGCCCATTATCAATAATTATAAAATTCATGAATCATATTCAAGAATTATAATTATTGACCCAAAAATTTCAAAATTCATAATTTTATTAAATTTTCAGTCACCCACATAATATTATAATTAAAACACTTTTAATTATAATTATATTGGAATTTCGACTTTGGCCTATATAATCAAGAAAATTTTCCAAATCAATCAAATTGATTTCTTTATGTATGACATACATAAATTTGCAACTTTTCTTGTAGATTCAATTTTAAGAAAAATATTCGGTGGATTTTTGTAAAACCAAAAACAAGATTGAAATAGGTAAAACATGCCAAGAATACATCACATGTACACAAAATATGATTTTAAATCCAGGACTAGCGTGGCTCTGATACAACTGTTGGAAATCCCGGGGCAAAACACGCAGCGGAAGCAAAAGTAAAACAAAAAAACTTGCGCTCCCCAGGAATTTCCCACCCTGAGATCCGCTAGTTGAATTTAAAACCAGATACGAAAAGTGTTATACCTCAAGCTTTCAAACGGATGGTTAAACTTGGCGAGTCTGAGAAGTCCGTTTCCACGTCCTTCCTCCACCGGTAATCCACACGAACAGTTTCCCGAACACAAGGTGCTAGCCTTCTTGTTTCTTTCTCCAAAGAAACTAGGGATCGAATCTACAGTTGTTGAACTCAAGAACTCCTTCTTTGAATTCAGGCTAGGTGGCGCAATAGAGCAGAAGACAGCAACAAAACTCCTTTTGTTCTTCTTCTCTCAAAAACCCTAGGAACCCACAACTTCGAATTTCTCTTTAACTCCTTAAAAGAAAATCGACTTCTCTCTCTCGGAAGGTGGGTGGCGAAATTTTCTCTCTCTAAAGGAAGAAAATCGACTTGCCAAAGTGAATTAGGGTTTTTCACATGTGTGTGTGTGTTAGGCGACTTTAGGTATATAATTACCAAAATTATGGTAATTTTATAAATATAAAATCATGATATTACAATAATATCATATTTTAAGACTTGAATATCTAATTAAAATATTACCATAATATTTTAATTCAAATTCAAATTGCTATCTCAGAGAATCAAATGGAAGATCAAATCTCCCAATGGGACCCACCTTGAGATAGGCGCCTAACACCTTCAATTTTAAGGGAATTTTATAAATAAAAAATAACTCCTAAAATTAGGAAGTCATAACCAACTTATTTTATCCCAATGTTTTTGAATTAAAATATTACCATAATATCTTTAATTCAAATTTTGAATCTTGAATTTAAATTCTTTATTGAATTAAAATATTACCCCAATATCTTAATTCAAATCTTGAATTTCAAATTCAAATTCAAACTCATGATTTAAATTAATAAAACATTTTTATTAATTAAATCTCCTCAAAAGAGGCGCCACCCTCTATGCCAATATTAGTGAATTTTATAAATCAATAATCTCCTAACTTTTTGGAGCCTTATCTGATTTATTTTTCCCTAATATTTTAATTGTAAATAATTAATCCCCATTAATCATTTAACAATTATTTAAACTGCAGAAAATTTAAGACAAGACATAATGTCCCAGACATTTCCTCTGTGTCTTAAACTAAGCCACTGGAATGACCCACGAATTACCCTGATTCGTGTCCCTTATAAAGTGTGCTCTAATCCTGCTCATGTGTGACCCAGCAGGCCCCACGTGAAGTTGGCAGTAGGTCATCCCCATGTCCTACAAGTCGTGAGCGGACTCTAGCAAGTCATCACGACTACCCAAAACACGTGAGTGATCGTTTGTTACCAAAACCGATTTAATCTTCGTACCTCCTTGACACCAACCCTATTGTTCTACGATATCTTGGTTATGGATCAGGCACAGGAAGGTCATCCATGATCCAAACCTTTACTTTCTCGATCTCCTTGAGTAAGTCCCAATATACTGAGTGGCCACTCTTTCCTTGGACAGACTCATCGAGGGCGCCAGTAAGATATCTCCCATCTTATGGGGAACAAAAACCCTATTTTGGTCAGTCCACATTCCTCAACACGGCAATCAACCAAACCCGTACTTAGCCCTTATGGCTACCCTGCTACGGGCAACGTTAGACTAAGCCAAAGTCTGACAACTGCAATGCCGGAATAATGATGACCTCAGGTCTAAGGCGTCGTGACAGGCGTACAAGAGAGGCAAGCTGATGACTAAACCCATGCAGGACTCTCCGGGTCAGTCTAGCAATTCGTAACCCCTTACGTAATTGCACCATGACTCTCGTTCCAGCATCTAGTGCGTGCATCCCTATGCACCGAGGTCATGCTGATCTTAGTTCATTTTCGCTCCCACGAAAACAATCGATCAGGGACAGTTTTAGATTAATTATCTTATAATTAATCACGGACGTCATCACAGTAAACATGCTAATAATGTGAAAACCATTAATTTATCTCTATAAATTAATCCATATGTTCATAACATACTTAAAATGGATTGGCCCTAGGGCACAATTTCCAACACTTTACACCATCTCCTTCATCCCCTCTCTTCTCCCACCTTCATCCATGGCTATCTTGGAGGCTAGGAGGCTTGTTGAAGCTGAATTTCTCTCCATGTACAGCTAAATTCCACACTCGAATGAGGATTGGAGGAGGCCTGAGCTGGGTTCTACATTTAGGGAGTTTCACTTTACTCTTTTCATCGTTTTATATTAGAGTTTGAGTTTTTCTTGTTTACAGAACTTGTAATTCTGATATTGATTATGAATTTGAGATTGGATTTTGGATTCTGATATATATTGATTATTCTTGTCTTGATTATGATCCTTTCGGATATGTTGTAGTTGGTTTGACTAATAATTGGGATAAGTTTCTCTTTGATAACTTAGTCTGAGTTATAGAGTTGCTTGATTTCTTGATTTTATCTCACCATTAGCTTCATTGAAGTGATTCTCTTGGTTATGGTTATAATTGAGTTAATTGCTATGTTTGACGGTAGTTAGACAACTTTAGTAAATGGTTTGTGAAGTAATTACTCTGATCTTTATAAGCTAGGAAGGCCGAATTTGATTCTTTCGTTGGGTGTTTCCATCAACAAGTGTCTTATCTATCTTTATCGCTTTTGTTTATCTTTTTCTTTATGATAAAAAACCCAAAAATATTTTATCCTTTAAGTTTAGTTTATGTTTGCCCACAAGGTGTTTGATAAATTGCTCCAATCAATATTCCAATCACTATAAGTGTGCTTTGTTTATCGTGTTTCCACTTGAGGCTCCGAGAGAGAGAGAGAGAGACAACCTAGATTGTGCCACTTTAGTACATTATCTAGTATTTATTTGATACGCCTTACGACGGGCGCGGTCAGTTGTTAAATCCAAAGTCATTGCCCCAATAGTTCGAGCATCAACTCATTCAGAAGAAGACAAATCCCCTCATGATATATCATATATCATTGAAACAAGAAACCGGAATATTGCAATATATATGGAACTTGGGACAATTGTCCTTCTTCCTAAGCCACCAAGGATGCACTTTGATCTTTGGTGAAATAAAGAAAAATAATAATAAAATACCACCTACAACATCACTTCTCAAACGCCATTGACCCCACGAAAGAATATGGTCATTTAGATTATAGAGTTAGGTCAACCCAACTTTCTTCTTTCGCATATAAGCCTCGTAGAAAAGGAAAATTGGTTCTGCACTCGCATGACAACTTTCTCTTAGTCAAAGAACATAAAAACCCCTAATATAACTCCAGGGGGATCGAGAAAGTTGAGCGGTGAAAACATTTAAGACATTCAAAACTCCTATTCACAAAGTTGTAAAGGGCAGAGAAAGCCCCATATAAGAAAACATACACTCTTGAACAAAAAACCTTATGCTATCAATGTAAATTACAGGGCGCTTAGGGGCCAACATGACATTAAACCAAATGCCATGTTTCCCCTCAAAGTAAGACCGCCTAAGAGCTACAATCGCTTCAAGACAAGAGAATTTAGATAATATACCACACACTTTTGAGATTACTACATGTTCAATGCAAGAGTCCAGTTTACCCCAGAAATGAAGATTATTTAGGGCCATAATAGTTCCCAGTTAATTAATTGATCTAAAAAAGAATTGCAGTAGGCATTGGATAGTGTGCCCCCTCTCAGGCCATCTAGAACCACTGAAGGAACTAAAAAGTGATGCACAATATTAAAAATGGGCCCTTGTTGAGAGATGCCACTACCTCTAATTGGAAAACAAGCTTTCTTATCTTGAATTCGCCAAAACCCTAGGCTCATGTTTGGAACTAAAACTACTACCTAGAGTCCCACTATATTCCCAAGACATTTTGGAGGAACTAATGATCAAAGGCGAAACAAGTCCTATAAAAGGATTACAACAATAAAACTTATTTTCTTAAACACCAGAAGAGGAAAAGGAAACAGTAAGAAGGGAAAATGAAGTGCCTGAGCAAAAGAACGTGGACAATAATTCTTCAAAGGCCATGAAGTAAGGATAAAGCGAGAGAATTGAAGAGTCTTGAAACCTTTTGAAACCTATTCGACTTGAAGGCAAACGTGTTATCAGAGGCAATTGTCCTAATTCTTTTCTAAGGTAAATAATTGACTCCTCTTAAGTTTAACTAACCCATTTTATCTATACAAAATTGCTTTCTCAGTCATTAATTTGGTAAAGACTTACTTTTTCTCAATCCTTGTCCTTATATTACATCATTTCACTCAAACTCTCAATTTTTTTTGGTTACTAACTTGATCAATCATTGGAGAAGTTTTACGAGACACAATCCTCATCTAACGTTTTTTGCAAGTTACCCTCAAGGATCTCCTTTTACTTTAGTTGATCCATTGAGGTAACACCAATTTCAATTTATGATTTGATTAAGTATAAATGAATTATATTTCGATATTCAAAATATATAGACATTTAATATAACTAATTAATGAGAATTTAATTTTAATCAAATAAAATTTAAGATTTCTACATATTTAGAAATCTCAAAAGGATTTGATAATAGAAAAATATTGAAAATATTTTATAATATCTATGTAATTTTAATATTTAATAATTTTAATTAGTTTGAGATTTGATGTATTTACTAGCTCTTTAAATTTGATATTTTTTTCTAGAAAATCTTCAAATTTAATTGATTCAACCATCTCAGTTCATTTCTTATCAACTCAACATTAATTGAATTAATGACAAGGTTGTTGTAATTTTTGTGTGGATTAGTATTAGTCTATTGTAAGTCTAAATAAGAATAGATTGAGTTCATATTAATTGTGATAATCCGTGATGGGTTAGATTTTCCACAAGCCTTACGGGACCGGGCTAAGAACCCCAAACCACGTCTGAAGAGTATTAGTAATTTATTCCATTGAATTACTAATGTAAATACGGAGTTTGTTTGTTAAAGGGACTGTTTGTAATTATGTTTAAGGACCACTTTATAATATTCATACACAAGGTCCTTGATCAGCCCAAATATGAACAAGTTATTTGGCCTTCTTTTAATGTGTTTAAACTAATAATATATTATAATTAGACCAATTAATATGCTAAGGGTTGTACCAAGGTATGGCGTGATAAAGTGGATAAAATAGGTTAATTAGCGTTTATTTATTGTACTTTATAAATAGGTGCTACTTAATGGTTTATTTAATGTTTCAGATATCCAAACAGGGCCAAACCAAGAGGGAAACATCCAGAATCAACGAGAAGATCACGATAGACATAAGATATTTTTGTGCCGTTGGATGGGCCGCCGACACAAAGGTGGTAATTCCCGCGACGCACGTATCTGAGAGATATATAACGTCAGCACGTAAGCTTCAGCGTAATTTTAGGTTGAGCCGTCACTTGAGCCAACGACCCAAGTAAGAAGTCTCGCGACACACGCAATTTAGCGGCTAAAAGATATGTTTTGGACAGCCAGGATTCAAGATATCAAGATATATTCAAGATATTCCGGATATTTCGCTGCACCGCCATGATGGGCCGCCGTCACACATAACGGCCCAAGTGCAAATCTTTTCCTTGACTTGCGGATCAAGAAGACTACTTGTACCTATAAATAGAGCTCGTCATTCTACGCTCAAAGTCGCTCAGATCAGTAAAATCATTAGTTTAGAATAGTTAGAGTTCTCTACCTAGAGCATGAGTAACTAAATAGGTAGATACTTGAGGAATGCCTTAAGGATGTGGCTTGAGTTCACCATGCTTTCATTGTAGAGTCCAGATGTTGATGTTGCATTTATGAGGTATTCTCAACTCCTTCATAGGTAATTGTTTAAGTTGTTTATACATTAGATTTATAGATCAGTACTTTATTAGGGATAATTGTTGATATTCCTGGAGTCTATCTCTTTTACGTTTAATAAAGGTTGCTCTTTTAACATGTTATTTACATGGTTGGTTTACTAAATAGTGTTCTATCTATCTTAGAAATATAATTAGGATTGTTCTTTATTATTATTATTTGTTGGGTAAATTACACTTTGGTACCCTGTGGTTTGACCCTATTTCACTTTGGTACCCTGTGGTTTGAAACTTGACACTTTGGTACCCTGTGGTATTCTCCATTAACACTTTGGTACCCTTTGGAGTTATTTTGTAATTTTAACCATGATAAATTTTGCAAAAATTACATATTGACCCCAAAAAGTTTTTAAAAAATTACAAATAGGTCCCTAGATACATATTATCTAGGGACTAAAATGAAAACTTTAAAAAAAATTAGGGGTCAATATGTAATTTTTGCAAAATTTATTATGGTTAAAATTACAAAATAGTTCCAAAGGGTACCAAAGTATTAAAGGAGAATACCACAGGGTACCAAAGTATCAAGTTTCAAACCACAGGGTACCAAAGTGAAATAGGGTCAAACCACAGGGTACCAAAGTGTAATTTACCCTTATTTGTTTATTGTTTCGATGTGGCAATAATAGAGATTGGCCTGAAGAGCATTGACAAATGCTCATAACCCCAGTCTTGGTCGAGTGATCTATCCTAATCTTATATTTCTCACCATTGCTTGATTGATTGTGTTTAAGTTCAAATACATCATTTAACTTGGTTAAGTAAAGAAATATTAATTATCTATTCTCTATCTTGAATGAACTATGATAGTCTATCTCTAGGGTTTTCTCTCTAGTATTATTTTCATTCATATTCATTTTCGTGACAACTTTTATAACCAAACTTATAAACTACTACCTTCATCACAATTCTCTTAGCCTCATCACATTGAGTTCCGCGAGAGATTCACCTTGGGTTAGCATCTATACTATATTCTAATAATATAGTAATACTTGCGAGGCTCAAGTATTACTAATTTGATCCACTGGACACCTTACGACGGGTGTCCGCATCAAATTTGGTGTCGTTGCCGGAAAACTCTTTCTTGAGTTCCTAAGAATGAAATTGTGATTATTTTTTGAGTCTTTATTTTTGTTTTAATTTTTCGTTTGATTTGCTTTAGTCTAGTCTAGTTTTGTTTTTCTTGTTTATTTAGTTTTTATTTTATTTTTTTCTTTAGTTATTTAATTTTTCTAGTATATGCCAAGGAGATTTAAAGAGCCTATAGTTCCCCTAGATTCGGAATTAGAGAAAACCCTTAGATCCATTAGAAAAGGTAGGAAAGAAATAAATATGGAAAACTAATGTAATAATCGTAGGTTAGATGATCATGAACGCGATGAAATTCGCCAAAATCAAGGTCTAGACAATGGATGTCCTAGACCGAGAAGATCTATTAGAGAGGCATCCCAATCTAATGAACAATATGAGGTCCAAAGAAACGTGTTCCCTCAAATTCAAACAGATTTTGAGATCAAAGGGCCATTTTTCAATGGACTACCTAAGTTTCACGGATTGGCTAGTGAAAATCCCTATACACATTTAAATAATTTATATCTTCACTGTCGAACCATGAAACCCTAGCACCAAGCATAGAAGATGTTATGTCGAAAGTTTTCCATCTTACCCTCGAAGGCAAGGCGCTAGAGTGGGAAATTCATTTGGGAACTTATGAACGGGCAACTTATCTGTCCTGGGAAAATCTTAAGAGATCTTTTCTCAATAAATACTTTCCCGAAGCTAAAGCATCAGCTGCTAAACAACAAATCTTAGCTATAGAACAATGAGATAAAAACGTTACGCGAGTACTTAACTATATACTAGGACCTTTTAGTAAAGTGTCCTAATCATCAATATACTGAGGAGCAGATAGTGGAATACTTTTGTAGTGGACTCCTAGGCGACGAGGCCAATCAAATTGATGCCGCGTCTAATGGATCCATTACTAAGTTAGATGTCGAAACCGCATGGGACTTAATCAAGGAGATCGCCCTCAAGTGAGAAAATCGAAGAAGACGTACCCGTGCAGTCAAGGGAATAGTAGCAAGCGATTCAGACCCGATGATGGAGAAGTTGACTTCAGACATGGACAGTCTAGCCATAGCTGTCAAGGAGATGAATGCCAAGTTAGCCGCTTCGCCTAAAATGGTAGCACTGATGACCGCACCCTATTCCATATGTGATTCACATCAACATGGAAGTAGGGGATATCCCTATCAACCTGAAGAAGTATCGGCCATGTATCAACAAGGCCCTAGTCAATTTCCTAGAAGATATGATAATAGATTTAGGACTGAAAACTATTTTCAAAACCAAAACTTTAATAATACATCTCCTCAAAGACAAAACTTCTCTTCAACAAAAACTGACACTCAACTCCTCATTAGGAATTTTGAAGAATCCGAAGCCCGAACTTCAAAGAAATTTGAAGATATAGCGAAAATGGATCGATCTTCTTTCTAAAGAGATGGACATTATGAGGAGTCAACACGATGATCTTGAACAAACAATCGTTCGAGCAGTCGAGACTGAACAGAGTTTCCATTCTAAGGCAGTACATGCCATTACTACTAGAGAAACCAAGCCCATAGGTAACCCTACTCAAGATACCTTAGTGCAAACTCTAGAAAAGCCTAACCCTGAGGAAATACTTATAGAAATCAAAGGATAAGGGCATGAAAGCTTTAGAGCCATAATAGAAAAACACCCTAGGTTTGCTCAATTCTTCTTTGGATTCAACTATAAGAAGGATAAGGAAGAAACTCCTGCCATAAACGAGTTGGAAACTAAGGTAGAGGACCTACCATTTCCAAGCTCCCACATAATGACTAAAGAACAACTAGAGGAAAAGAAGGATAAGGAGATAGAAGACCTAATTGAAAAATTAGAAGTCAACACCCCCTTATTAGAATTGGTTAGGAAAGTCCCTAGGTACACCAAGGTATTTAAAAACTTAGTTGCGAAAAAGAAAATATCTCAAAAGAAACTTCAACTAAGCCCTACCATTTCAGCCTTTTTAGAGCCTAAGTTGCCTATTAAGCGCAAGGACCCTGGTTCGTTTATCATTCCTTGTATGATAGGGAAAGCTGTAGTAAATGGAGCATTGTTGGATTTAGGAGCAGCAATCAACGTTATGCCCAAGTCAGTTTACGATTCCTTGAATATGGAAGGACTTAAGGACACAGGGTTGATTCTGCAACTAGCCGACAAAAGCAGTAGACTTCCCTTAGGGATAGTAGAAGATGTCCTAGTCAAGGTGAAAGATTTAATCTTTCCCGCCTACTTCTATGTCCTAGACATCGGTAGTGAGAAAGCTACCGATTACACTATAATTTTAGGCAGATCTTTCCTACGGACTTCTAATGTCAACATCAGCATAAAGGATGGAAAGATCACTATGGACGATGGACTTGAAAAGATCACCCTTATGATGTACAATACGGAGCAATCCGATGAATTCTCTATGTTGGGAACGCAAAGTATTTGTACATCTAATAGAGATCTAGGAAGCACATCTAAAAGCCAACCTAAGGAGGAAGACCTCGAACTTAAAACTCTCTTTAACTTAGTATCTCCTGATCCTACCCTGCATATACCTGAAATAGATCTCGAAGATATGAACCTTAGTTCACTCTTCGATGAGGAGGAGGAAGACCTCATAACTTCCAAAGTAAAAAAGAAACCAGCACTAAAACAAAATTTTTCCAAGCACAAGGCTGTGTGGCAGCCTGTGCGCCACAAAAATAACCAAGCTATAGCTCCGTGCTATAGTATTTTTAGTTTTGCAGAAAAGGAGATAGGAACAGAAGACTTTGATTGCCTACTCTTAGACAATTACAAGCCCAAGACCCAGGCCTCCATGTGTTCATGCAAAAGCTTAGGCATATGTGCTGAATGCCTAAGTATAGAAGAATGGCTCCATAACGTAAATGCCGTGTGCAAGAACGCAACAGAAGCAATTCACTTGGACTTCATAGGCATCGACGAGGTGCTCGATCCCAAGCATAAAGGAATAACTATTGAAGATATGGATCAGCCCAATGGATCATTCACCAATGATGCAGGGATCACTAAACAAGGTACGATCTCGAATAAGAATGCACTATACTGTATTATTATGCGAGACTACTACTTTAGGACCAAATTACATAAAACATGTCGGTTTAGGACAAATAAGAAAATAAGATATTGGCCACGCATAAAACTTAAAAATCTTTAAAATAATAAAGTGGTACGAAACCCTATCCGAGTCACACTCTTCAAGGACGAGGTCAGCAACCGATGTGGAAAAAGGATCTCTGTTGTGCGAAGGATAGATGGATACCTCGTGAAGGTCTGGCACGAAACCTTTAGGCCACCCTGAAGAATTTCCGCAATGCCTTCTTCCCACTTACACATTTTCCAAGTAAGTGTGGGGGAAGAAGAGGATTATCCCGAAACCCTAATTCGTAGTTTAAGATCCTAGAATTTGTATTATACAAATTCTAGATTTTTTTTAGTCTTAGTAATCCTAGTTTATTTTTCAGTTAGAGTCTGGCAGCTAGAGGACAGAAATAAAAATTTTAATTTTTGTCTCTGTGCCGCCGCTTGAGCCGGCGGCACATCTGGAGGCCCAACGTCAAATTATTTGGAGAGTTTGATCTCGAACGAACTCTACCAAATCTGATTTAAATTTTGAAATTAAATCGCGCGGATTTGATGAATATCTTAGATTTTACCCCTATAAATACCTCCTTAGACCCATAGGCCTCTCACAACTCTCAAAAAAACTTCTCTAAATTCCAAAACTCCTAGAGCACTCTCTTGAGAGTTTGAATCCTCTTCTTTTTGAGTTTTCCTCCGATCCAAGGTAAGCCTTTACGGTTTTTCTTTGAATTCACTAGGAACTTCTAGGATAGGTTCTTTTTCTCAAAAACCAACTTTAGGACTTACTTCTGCATACAAAAGGGTAATTTGTGGGCCTTGTTGTCATAAATTTTGAAAAACTTTGCAAAATTTTTTGCGCCAGCTCTTGGGCCGGCGGCACATACTGACGGCACAACCCCAAATTAAAATTTTGTTTGCGAAATAAGGCTTAGAGGTAATTTGAGATGAGTTTGTAGTGTCTAGTTAGTTTATCGTAGAGTATTCTGAATTCCTCGATAATTATAATAATTATAATTATTGATCTGTAGATATGGCCAAATTCAAGAGCATCCGAGCTAAGTGTTATCATGATGACTTCATCCGTCATCTCCCTAGTCACGCTGAGAAAGGAATCAACTTCTCTGATCTCGCAATCGAAGAAGTCATCTTAGCCATTCAAGAAACAAATAGACAAGCGTTCTTTCAACCACTCATCAAAGGAAGTCTCAACATTGCACGGGAATTTTATTCCCATGTAGATATTGCCAATCCCAATAGAGTCTATGTCCGAGGTACCCATGCGGATTGCTCCGCTAGCGCAATCAACTTTGTTTTTGGTTGTCCGCCTGTGCCTAATTGTTCTTTCAAAAATATCGAAAAACAATAGCATCCCTTGGGCATCACATATACCGATACCTTGATAGTTCATATCCTGCCAAAAATGACCAAGGCGTAATCATGTCATTCGCTACCATCTACTCATCCGCCGCGGTCTGGCTACTCCATAGGATCATTGATTTTAGGTTTATCCCAAGTCCTCCTAACGGGCGCATCTCAATGGATCAAGCTGTCTTGGCCTATTGTATTCTCCAATGTTACCCCGTGGACTTCAGAGAAATCATACACGAGCAGTTACGGCTATGTCTTGGTAGGGAGAGGCCCACCAAGCTTTACTTCCCAAGAACCATCTGCCAATTGGCTTCCCTAGCAGACATACCATGGCTGATGGGCGATGAACCAATCCCTGATGCTTGTATCCTAGAACTCAAGGAAGTAGTACCACTTCATGGGACACGATTCATACCACCTACACCTCAAGAAGTTCTCACTCCGGTACGACTAGTGGCCAGTGTCGAAACTCAACCGAGTAAGAAAACACGAACTGACACTTATGAAACTTCAATAAATAATTCATTTACACAAAGTGACAGGGAGCCACGACAGTCGCTATTGCGTGAAGTTATTGCAATTCAGAACTTGCTCAAAGAACTCTTGGAAAATGTTAAAAGCATAAAATAGGGATTAGTCTAGTTTTAGTTTTAGTTTCGCATTTTGTTATTCTGTCTTTTATAATTCTGTCATTTATGGATCATTCAGTCTTTATTATTCTGTCTTTTATTTTCTTTGACTTTCTAATGTATTTGATCAACAATTGACCTTTCATAAATAAAATATTTATTTGGACTTTCTATTTTTATTGATCTCAAGCATTCTCGTTGACAATATATATATATATATTTAAACAAATAAATAATAATAATAATATTTTCCTGATTTTTAAATTTCCTCTTTTCTTTCCCCTAATTTTTATTCTTGCCCTTTAACATTGAGGACAATGTGTTCTTCTAAGTGTGGGGGAGAGAGGAGTAAATTCACGCTCTTATCTTAAAACTTTTCTCCTATTTAAGTCTAACATTGGGGACAATGTTACGTTTTAAGTGTGGGGGGAGGGGAGTAAGTTAGAGTAACTTACATTTTGGTTGACCCAAAAAATATAAAATTAGTGCTATTTTTGAAAATCTTATAAATTTTAAAATTATTTTCGCCTATTTTTAGTGCATGATTTAAATATTCTACACTTTTATTTTTCACTTTTTGAGTAAAATTCGAAATAGTTGAATTTTTAATATATTTTGAGTTTTGAGTGAATAATTTCATATTCATGATAAGAGTTTAGTCTTAGTTGTTTTCTATAGCCTTAGAATAATCTAAGTAATTTTTCAAGTTTAGTAGTATTGTTTGATTTTTATAGACCAATTTGAGAGAAACTCAGCTTAGTTGGAAGATTAAGCCTACAAAATATATATATATATATCTCTACTTAGAGAGAAAATTTCAGTCTCTTAGTTTTGTTTTCTCTAGAACTTGTCCTAATTCTTAGTTAAAGCTTATTAGATTTAATGACTATTAATATGATAGGAGGCACTTGTTTCTTCACCCCCTTTATCCCAAACACTAGCCAGTTACTATATATCTATCCTTTGTTAGCCCCTTTGAGCCTATACACTAAGGTGTACTTTTGAATTTTATCGTAAAGATGGACTTTTCAATTCAACTCTCAAAGGTGAATTTAACTAGCAATATTAGAAAGAAAAAAAAAAGATCTCGACAAAAAAGAAAAAAATATATAGAAGTCAAGCAAAAATATCAAAAGTATCTTTGAGAAGCTCAAGTATCAAAGTATTATCATAAAAGCTTATCAAAAGAAAAGGACTGGTCAGTCAAAAGAGTAGAGTCATGTGCCATATGACTCAAATGAGCCTTACAGTGAACCAGCTACTTTCTTTTGATGGATAAGTGGAGTTGAATTGTTAAGAAAAACTTGAAGAGAAATTTTAAAGTTAAACACCATTTTCTTTCTTTTCTCCCTATATTTCTTCTTAAAAATATTAGCCTTTTCGCATTCATTACAACCCTATGAAAGTCCTCTTGATTAAAAATCATTATTTCGCTTAAAGTAGAGATTTTGAGAATTTTTACAAGCTTATGGTAGAAACTTAGTCTAAGGTATGACTTGAGAGAAATAAATACCCAATTAGTGAGGAGAGTGATACACTTTTGGAATTGGTCTTATAGAAATTAGATTGCACTACTATACAGAGTTACTTGCTTAGTGAATTCTCTAGCTCTAGGTTATGATTATGTACTGGCCTTGAATCATGAACTTGGGAAAGTTTCTTGATTCTTTGGCATATTCTCTTTTCTTCTACTTTGTACCTTTCTCAGGAGTGCAAAGTCTTAAGTGTGGGGGATTTGATCAGCCCAAATATGAACAAGTTATTTGGCCTTCTTTTAATGTGTTTAAACTAATAATATATTATAATTAGACCAATTGATATGCTAAGGGCTGCACCAAGGTATGGCGTGATAAAGTGGATAAAATTGGTTAATTAGAGTTTATTTATTGTAGTTTATAAATAGGTGCTACTTAATGGTTTATTTAGTGTTTCAGATATCTAAACAGGGCCAAACCAAGAGAGAAACATCTAGAATCAACAAGAATATCACAATAGACACAAGATATTCTTGTGTTGTTGGATGGGCTGCCGGAACAAAGGTGGTGATTCCCGCTGTGCACGTATCTGAGAGATATATGACGTCAACACGTAAGCTTCAGCGTAATTTTAGGTTGAGCCGTCACTTGGCCAACGGCCCAAGTGAGAAGTCTCACGGAACACGCAACTTAGCGGCTAAAAGATATGTTTTGGACGGCCAGGATTCAAGATATCAAGATATATTCAAGATATTCCGGATATTTCGCTGCGCCGCCATGATGGGCCGCCGGCACACGTAACGGTCCAAGTGCAAATCTTTTCCTTGACTTGCGGATCAAGCAAACTACTTGTGCCTATAAATAGAGCTCGTCACTCTACGCTCAAAGCCTCAAAGTCGCTCAAATCAGTAAAATCATTAGTTTAGAATAGTTAGAGTTCTCTACCTAGAGCATGAGTAACTAAATAGGTAGATACTTGAGGAATGCCTCAAGGATGTGGCTTGAGTTCACCACGCTTTCATTGTAGAGTCCAGATGTTGATGTTGCATTTATGAGGTATTCTCAACTCCTTCATAGGTAATTGTTGAAGTTGTTTATACATTAGATTTATAGATCAGTACTTTATTAGGGATAATTGTCGATATTCCTGGAGTCTATCTCTTTTAGATTAATAAAGGTTGCTCTATTAACATGTTATTTACATGATTGGTTTACTAAAGAGTGTTCTATCTATCTTAGAAATATAATTAGGATTGTTCTTTATTATTATTATTTTTTTATTGTTTCGATGTGGCAATAATAGAGATTTCCCTGAAGAGCATTGACAAATGCTCATAACCCCAGTCTTGGTCGAGTGATCTATCCTAATCTTATATTTCTCACCATTGCTTGATTGATTGTGTTTAAGTTCAAAAACATCATTTAACTTAGATAAGTAAATGCACATTAATTATCTATTCTCTATCTTGAATGGACTATGATAGTCCATCTCTAGGGTTTTCTCTCAAGTATTGTTTTCATTCATATTCATTTTCTTGACAACTTTTATAACCAAACTTATAAACTACAACTTTCATCACAATTCTCTTAGCCTCATCACATTGAGTTCCGCGAGAGATTCGACCTTGGGTTAGCATCTATACTATATCTTTACTACTTAAAAGTATGGGTTGATGTCAACTTTCGTTTCCCAAAATGCCCTTTATCAATCAAACAAATTGCACTATGTTTTATAGTGAAAAGAGGGGTTGCTTTACAAGTTTTCATTTTCACAAATGCCCTTTATACTATTTAAGGGATGTGTCCAAATGATTAAGAGTCAAAAGATGTGTCTAATGATTAAGAGTGAAAAAATGTCTCATGATTAAGAGTGAAGAGATGTGTCTAATGATCAAGAATCAAGAGAAGTGTCCATTGATTAATAGTTACATCCTTCTGGCTCAAATGATATAAACTGTTCTCTTTTATTGTTCACCTATTTTCAGAGGATGAAGAGTACTATTCTGGATCATCGGAGGAATACGAAAAACGCCGTGAAAGATAAGAAGAGGAGTGGTGAAAACTGGTTTCCTCCAATGGAAGGCGTCGATGATCCGTGAACAGTCCCTCTCTTAATCAGCATCACAATCTTCTTACTCTTTTCACAAATTGCAAACACCTCCTAAATATATTTGACAGTTGGGCACTACACCACATATTTATAGAAGGCAACTCCTGATATTTTGGCAAATCATGGAAGGAAGAATCAGCGTAGTAGTTTCATCGTCTACACTTCGATCACAACTTTTCTCAATTTGGCGTTTTTTAGGGATCGTCTCTCTATTCCTCTGCACAAGAAAACAAAGAATAAAAAATCTGATGTGTAACTATGTTTTTCTATTTATGGTTTTTTGGACTCTGTTTTCTATTTCTGTTTTATTGCATGTGTTGTTCGTTTGACCTTTTGTGTTGTATATATTTTTTTTTTG
>QANZ01028156.1:0-14333 GCA_003254925.1 Chamaecrista fasciculata | reverse complement strand
GAATTATGACAAGGTGGTATTTAGGTTAAATCGTTAAGTCGTTAAAGCGATAACTCCCGTGTTTTGGGTAATTGTGATGGCTTGCTAGAGTCCGCTGACAACTTGTGAGTCATAAGATGACTTGCTGCCAACTTCACGTGAGCCCTGCTGGGTCACACATGAGCAGGATCAAGATGCTAATTTTGGGACACGAATTAGGGTTAATTCGTGAGTCACTTTGGTGACACAANTGCCTCTTTGTTAATTGTGGTTTTGCGATATATAAAATAGTTTAAATTCATTTGACCCAATCCATTAATAAGGGTTGAGATTTTTCTTAGCTATTGCCCAGCATTTTGGGGAGTTTCATTATTTGTTTATGCTCAGCAGTTTGGGGGCACTACTAGAAAAATGTAAATTTGTGACGGATTTTTGTGACAGACATTTGTCTGTCACAATTTACCTCTTTTAGTGAGGGATTTGTGACGACTTGACTATCTCGTCACTATTTCAATAACATTAGTTACAATTGTGACCGATATTTGTGACAAACTGTTGTCCGTCACTAACACAAATTAGGATTGATGTGTCAAAAATTATTCTTTTTTCCTAACACAAGTTTATATTTTATTGTTCAAAAAAAAAAGTTTATATTTTATATAATATAATTATTAAAATAAAAATTATTCTTTTTTCCTAAACAATTGTCGATGCCTCCAAAAATTTTCACAAACCCTCCAAAACTTTTCACACAAACCCTCCAAAAATTTTTAGACAAACCCTAATTTTTTCACTAGCCACCATTCATTTCTTTATTTCCACTTCTCCATATCATTTGCCCCAAAAATTCTTCAAGCACCAACGCCTTCCCTGGTTCAAGCAGCGTCGTCTTCCCCTGGTTCAAGCAGCGACGACGGCAGCAATGATAAAGACTCTGAGAAGCGACAGCGACAACGACGATTTCGGCCCTTCGAGCAAGTAGGTACGTTGCGGTTCTTTTACTCTGAGAAGCTTAGGTTTGTAATTTAAAACTGTATTTGAGTAGTGACGGCGAGATCTCTAGTTTGGTCATATTTCACTTTGGTACCCTATGGTATTTTTCGTTAACACTTTGGTACCCTAAGCTTTAATTTCGTTAGAAAATTAATGGAAATTGGAATTTTTGGAGCTATTTTGTAATTTTAACCAAAACAAATTTTGCAAAAATGTCATATTAATCCCCAATGTTTTCAAATTTCTAAAGTTACATGACACGACACGACAAATATTTATATATATAAATAATTAAAAAACTATAAGTTTTGATGAAAATTTTAAAAATTATAATATCTATTTATAATATATGTCAAATGTGTCATTATTTTATATAGTTTGTCATGTTAAAGTCACAAAAAATAATTTTATATTCTAAAGTTTTTGAATATGTGTTGTATGGGTGTCGTACGAGTATCGGACACGGACACGTGTCCGATACAGCGACACGCCCTCAAAATGAAGTGTTCATGCTTCATAGCTAGAGACTAAAACAAAAACTATAACAAAAAATGGGATTGTTTCGTAATTTTATCTTTTGTCCTATATTTTTCAAAATTATGTTTTGACCCCAAAAAGTTTTATAGTTTTCATTTTAGTCACTAGATAATATGTATCTAGGGACCTATTTGTAATTTTTTGAAAATATTGGGGGTCAATATGTAGTTTTTACATTATTTGTTATGATTAAAATTACATAATAGCTCCAAAAACTTCAAGTTTCGTGAATTTTCTAACAGAATTATAGCTCAGGGTACCAAAGTGTTAACGAAAAATACCACAGGGTACCTGATCAGCCCAAAAGTGAACAAGTTATTTGGCCTTCTTTTGATATGTTTAAACCAATAATATATTATAATTAGACCAATTAATATGCTAAGGGAAACACCAAGGTGTGGCAAAATAAAGTGGATAAAATAGGTTAATTAGCGTTTATTTGTTGTACATTATAAATAGTTGTTACTTAATGGTTTATTTAGTGTTTCAGATATCCAAACAGGGCCAAACCAAGAGGGAAATATCAGAATATTCAAGAAGATCACGTCGAGCACAAGATATTCTTGTGCCGTTGGATGAGCCGCCGGTGCAAGGGAGGTAAATCCTGCGGCGCAAGCATCTGAGAGGAATATGACGTCAGCAAGTAAGCTTCAGCACAATATTATGTTGCGTCGACACTTGCGTCAACGGCCCAAGTGGGAAATCTCTCGGTGCAGGAAATGTTTTGGACGACTAAGATTCAAGATAGGAAGATATAATCAAAATATCACAGATATTTCGGTGCGCTTCCGTGTTGGGCCGCTGGCGCAAGCAACGGCCCAAGCGCTATTTTCTTCCTTGACATGCAGACCAAGCACACTACTCAGTACTATAAATAGAGGTCGTCATTCCACGCTCAAAACACAGATCCCAGTAGCGAGAGCACAACTCAATTTAGTATAGTTTATAATAGTTCTCTGCCAAGAGCATGAGTAACTAAATAGGTAGATACTTGAGGAATGCCTCAAGGATGTGACTTGAGTTCACTATGTTTCGTTGTAGAGCCCAAATGTTGATGTTGCATTTATGAGGAATGATCAGCTCCTTCATAGGTAATTGTTGAAGTTGTTTATGCATTAGATTTATAGATCAGTACTTTATTAGGGATAATTGTTGGTATTCCTTGAGTCTATCTCTTTTATGATTAATAAAGGTTTCTCTTTGAACATGTTAGTTACATGGTTGGTTTACTAAAGAGTGTTCTATATATCTCAGGAAATATAACTAGGATTATTAATATATAATTGTTTATACTTGTTATTTGTTCCGATGTGGCAATAATATATATTGGCCTGAAGAGCTTTGGCAAAGTGCTCATAACCCGTTATTGGTTGAGTGATCTATCCTAATCCTATATTTCTCACCATTTCTTGATTGATTGTGTTTAAGTCTAAATACATCATTTAACTTGGTTTAGTAACTGCACATTGATTATTTGTTATCTATGATGAACGAACTATAATAGTCCATCTCTAGGGTTTTCTCTCAAGTATTGTTTTGACTCATTATTGTTCTTATTAAATTGTGACAACCCTAAATTCTACCACGAAAAGAAGTTGGTTTTTCGGCATCCTCCCTAATACCTCTTGATAGAGTCTTGCATAGGATAATCACCACGAAAATTCTACCAACCAATTTTGAAGAGGTGGTTACTTCCAATCAAGCTAGCCTGCTAGTATGTGTCCTTCGAGGATATCCTGTTAATTTTCGGCAAATCATATATAATACACTTCGTGGTAATATTCATCGACGATTTGTCCAAAATCTATGGTTTCCTAGTAGCATATGTGCACTAGCCCAACAAGCGGGAGTAATTATCCAACCAACCGAAGACTGTCTAGCCGGTTCCTTATCCGTTAGTCTTAGTGAGGTAGCCTCACTACTTTTTGACGATTATCCTCAAGAAAGCACGAGAAGTAATTACATTCAATGATTTGAGATTAATGTCATTGGAACCAATGACACCGAATAAGAGGTGGATCCTGAGGAATATATTCCCCACTATTCTCCCGGTCCCGAGTATGAACCCACAATCCTTGAAAAGAAAGTGGCTAGTCTCAAATAGACGGTGGAAGATCTAAAAAGCAACAATCTCAGTCCTTCATGCTCGATTGGATAACAAAAGCGCATAAAATATCTACAATATTTAGAACACAATAGGGATTAGCCTAAAATTAGTCTAAGCTTAGTCTAGTTTTAGTTTATTTATTTTCTTTGCATTTTATTATTCAATCTTTTATAATTCTGTCATTTATGGATCATTCGGTCTTTATTTTTCTGTCTTTTATTTTGTATTTGATCAACAATTATCTTTCATAAATAAAATATCTATTTGGACCTTTATTATTTTAAAGATCTCAAGCATTCTCGTTGATTTATCAATTTATTTAAAAATAAAAAAAACAAAATATATATATAATAATAAAAAAATCAAAAATAATAGTAATAATAATATTATAAATATAATAATATTTCCCAAACTTTTAAATTTCCTCTTTTCTTTCTCTTTAACATTGAGGACAATGTGTTCTTCTAAGTGTGGGGGAGAGAAGTAAATTCACACCGTTACCTTAGTTCTTTACTCCTATTTGATTCTAACATGGGACAATGTTATGTTTTAAGTGTGGGAGAGAGGATTAAGTTAGAGTAACTTATATTTTGGTTCACCCAAAAATTTCTGAAAATTTTATAAACCTTACAAATTTTTAAAAATTTTTATTTGCCTATTTTAGTGTTTGATTTAAATTCACTTCACTTTTAATTTTTCACTTTTTGAGTAGAATTCGAATTAGTCGAATTTTTAATATGTTTTGATTTTTGAGTGAATAATTTCATATTCATGATAAGAGTTTAGTCTTAGTTGTTTTCTATAGCCTTAGAATAATCTAAGTAATTTTCTAAGTTTAGTAGTATTGTGTGATTTTTGTAGACCAATTTGAGAGAAACCCAGCCTAGTTGGAAGATTAAGCCTACAAAAATATATATATATCTCTACTTAGAGAGAAAATTAGTCTTTTAGTTTTATTTTCTCTAGAACTTGTCTTAATTCTTAGTTCAAAATGAGCCTTATAGTGAAAACTAGCTACTTTCTTTTGAAGGATAAGTGGAGTTGAATTGTTAAGAAAAACTTGAAGAGAAATTTTAAAGTAGACACCATTTTTCTTTCTTTTCTCCCTATATCTCTTCTCATAAATATTAGCATTTTCCCATTCATTACAACCCTATCGAAGTCCTCTTGATTAAGAATCATTATTTCACCTAAAGTGGAGACTTTGAGAATTTTTACAAGCTTATGGTAGAAACTTAGTCTAAGGTATGACTTGAGAGAAATAATACCCAATTAGTGAGGAGAGTGATACACTTATGGAATTGGTCTTATAGAAATTGCACTACTTTACAGAGTTACCCTTTGTATGTGAAGATAAGTTCTAAAGTCGATCTTAAGAGAAAGAAAACCTATCCTAGAAGTTCCTAGAGAATTCAACGAAAAACTGTAAAGGCTTACCTTGGATTTGAAGGAAGACTTGAAAAGAAAGGGATTCTAGCTCTCAAGAGAGTACTCTAGGAGCTTTGGAGGTGAAAAAGGCGTTTTGAAAGTTGTGAGAAGCCTAGAGGTTTGAGGGGGTATTTATAGGGGTGAAAATCTAAGATATTCTAAGATATTTGTCGAATTCGTGCGATTTAAATTCTAAATTTAAATCAGATTTGATAGAGTTTAATCGAGATTAAACTCTCAAATATTTCGACGTTGGGCCGCTAAGTGCGCCGCCGGCTCAAGCCGCGGCGCAGAGGCAAAAATAAAAATTTTATTTTAGTCCTCTGGTTGCCAGACTCTAACTAAAAGATTAAACTAAAAATCTAATACCAAGAATAAAAATACTAGAATTTGTCTAATACAAATTTGTCTAATACAAATTCTAGGGTCCTAAACTACGAATTAGGGTTTCGAGATAACCCTCTTCTTCCCCCACACTTACGCGAAACCCGTTAAAATGGGAAGAAGGCATCGCGAAATTTCTTCAGGGTGGCCTTAAGGTTTCGTGGCGGATCTTCACGAAGTATCTGCCTATCCTTCGTTCGGCAGAGATCCTTTGTCCACATCAGTTGCTGTCCTCGTCCTTGAAGAGTGTGGCTCGGATAGGGTTTCGTGCCACTTTCCTATTTTTAAGATTTTTAAGTTTTATGCGTGGCCGATATCTTGTTTTCTTATTTATCCTAAACCGACGTGTTTTTATGATGTTTAGTCCTATAATAGTAGTCTCGCATAATAAGATGATAAAGTGCATATTTATTTGCGAGCATACCTTTTTTGGTGATCCCTGCGTCATCAACGAATGATCCATTTGGTTGATCCAAGTCTTTGATTGTTATTCCTTTGCGCTTTGGATCGAGCACCTTGTCTATGCATATGAAGTCCACATAAATCCTTTCGGTTGCGTTCTTGCACACGGCATCTACATCATGGAGCCATTCTTCAATACTTAGGCATTCAACACATATGCCTAATATTGACATTAGCAGTCCGTAGGAAAGGTCTGCCTAAGATTATGGTGTAATCGATAGCTCTCTCATTACCAGTGTCTAGGACATAGAAGTCAGCGGGAAAGATTAGATATTTCACCTTGACTAGGACATCTTCCACTATTCCTAAGGGACGTCTGCTGCTTTTGTCAGCTAGTTGCAGAATCAACCCTGTGTCCTTAAGTCTGTCCATATTCAAAGAATCGTAGACTGACTTGGGCATAACGTTGATGGCTACTCCTAAATCCAACAATGCTCCATTGACTACAATTTTTCCTATCATGCAAGGGATGGTAAAAGAACCAGGATCCTTGCGTTTGATAGGTAACTTAGGATATAAAAGGGCTGAAATGGTAGGACTTAGTTGAAGTTTCTTTTGGGATGTTTTCTTTTCCTCAACTAAGTTTTTAAATACCTCGGTATACCTAGGGACTTTCCTAACCAATTCTAATAAGGGGGCATTGACTTTTAGTTTTCCTATTAAGTCTTATATCTCCTTATCCTTCTTTTCCTCTAGTTGTTCCTTAGTGATTAAATGGGAGCTTGGAAATGGCAGGTCTTCCACCTTAGTTTCCAACTCATTTACAGCAGGGGTTTCTTCCTTTTCCTTCTTGTAGTTGAAACCAAAGAAGAATTGGGCATACTTAGGGTGTTTTTCTATTATGGCTCTAAAGTTTTCCCTGTTGGGAATCCTAGGCGCCTAACGCAGCGGAAGCCAAAAAAATTAAAACAAAATAGCGCCTGGGTCCTAGAATTCCCGAACGGATCCGCTAGCAGAATTTAAAATTTTTAGATAGTGATATACCTCACGAGTTTCAATCTGATGGTTGTACAAGGCGTGTCCAAGGAGCCCACTCCTAGCGTTCTCCCTCTGCCAGTAATCCACACGAACAGTTTCTTTGAACACCGAAGTGCTAGCCTTCAGTTCTTTTCTCCAAAAGAACTAGGGACCAATCTACAGCCCTTGAATCCAAGAACTCCTTCTTGAATCCAATTCAGCAAAAGTGGCGCATAAAAGAAACCCCCCACAAGAACTCCTTCTTGCCTTTTCTTCTCTTAAACCCTAATTATGGAGCAAAATCGATTTTCACTAACTCCTTAGCAAAAGTCAACTTTCTCTCTCTATGGGTGCAAAGGTGCGATTTTCTCTCTCTCTTCGAGGAGGAAGAAAATCAAAACTAGGGTTATTATGCTTGCTTACTTGGGCAAGTCGACTTGCCCATATATATATATGAAATATTTGGTGATTTAATTATTCCTAAAATCAAGATATTCTGATAATATAATTATTTTAGGACTTGAATTTACAATTAAAATATTACCTTAATATTTTAATTTAAATTCAAACTGCAATCTTGGAGAATCAAATGAGAGATCAAATCTCTCCTTGGGACCCACCAAAGATTCTGAGAGGAGATCTCACCAAATCTGTTTGAATCAAATCTTTTGAAATCTCCATCAAATCTTTTGAATTCAAACTTATTATTTGAATTAATAAAACGATTTTATTTATCCAAATAATCCTCAAGAGGCGCCACCCTCATATAATTATTGGGGAATTTTATAATTCAATAATTTCCCAACTTTTAAGAATATTATCTGAATTATTTTTCCCTAATATTTTAATTGTAAATAATTAATCCCCATTAATCATTTAACAATTATATTTAAACTTGTCCCACAAATTTAAATATTTCACAACTGTAGATTAATTAAGACAAGACCTAATGTCCCAGACATTTCCTCTGTGTCTTAAATCGTGCCACCTGAGTGACCCACGAATTAACCCTAATTTGTGTCCCTTTTAAATGGTGTCCTATTCCGGCTCGTGTGTGACCCACCAGGCCCCACGTGAAGTTGGCAGCAAGTCATCCCCATGACCTACAAGTCGTGAGCGGACTCTAGCAAGCCATCACAACTACCCAAAACACGTGAGTTATCGTTTTTACAAAACGACTTAACCTCAGTACCTCCTTGTCAGAGACCCTATTGTCCTACGATATCTTGGTCATGGACTAGGCACAGGAAAGTCATCCATAATCCAAACCATAACTTTCTCGATTCCCTGAGTAAGTCCCATTTCCTGAGTGGCCACTCTTTTTCCTGGACAGACTCATCGAGGGCGCCAGTTAGATATCTCTCATCTAATGAGGGACAAAATCCCATCTTGGCCAATCCACATTCCTCAGCACGGCAATCAATCAAACCCGTACTTAGCCCTTATGGCTACCCTGTTACGGGCAACGTTAGACTAAGCCAAAGTCTGACAACTGCAACACCAGAATAATGATGACCTCAGGTCTAAGGCATCGCTACAGGCGTACAAGGAGAGGCAAGTTGATGACTAAACCCATGCAGGACTCTCCGGGTCAGACCAGCAACTCGTAACCCCTTACGTAATTGCACCATGACTCTCGTCCCAGCATCTAGTGCATGCATCTCTATGCACCGAGGTCATGCTGGTCTTAGTTCATTTTCGTTCCCACAAAAACAATTGACCAGGGACAGATTTAGATTAATTATCTCATAATTAATCATGGACGTTATCATAGTAAACATGCTAATAACATGATAACACATTAATTTATCTCCATAAATTAATCAAATGTTCATAACATTTCACATAAAATGATTGGCCCTAGGGCACAATCTCCAACAGACTCCCACTTGCACTAGGGTACAATCAATGTCACTGTTCCTACTCCTAGGTACACTGATCAATGTGTCTAATCCCCATCGACGATACATGTCGCTCATGTATAACCCTTGCAAGAGGTTTAGTCAGAGGATCATCAACGTTGTCCTCGCCTGCTACTTTGCATATCTTCACATCACCTCTGTCAATCATCTCCCCGACAAGGTGAAAACGTCTGAGTATATATTTGGTCCTCTGGTGGGACCGTGGCTCCTTGGCTTGTGCAATAGCGCCACTATTATCACAATACAGGGTTACGAGATCAGAAATGGTCGGAACCACCCCAAGCTCGGAGATGAACTTTCTAATCCACACAGCCTCCTTTGCCGCATCCGATGCTGCAATATACTCGGACTCCGTTGTAGAATCGGCAATCGTGCTCTGCTTGGAACTCTTCCAACTCACGCTGCCGCCGTTCAGGAGAAACACATATCCTGCCTGTGATTTAAAGTCATCTTGGTCGGTTTGGAAACTAGCATCTGTGTAACCCTTTACACATAGCTCCTCATCAGTTCCACCGTATACCAAGAACTCATCCTTAGTCCTTCTCAAGTACTTAAGGATATTCTTGGCAGCGATCCAATGATCCTCACCAGGGTCTTGTTGGAATCGGCTCGTCATACTTAGGGAAAATGACACATCGGGTCGAGTACATAACATGGCATACATGATGGATCCTATGGCCGAGGCATAGGGAATTCCACTCATGCGCCCTTGCTCAACAAGTGTCTTGGGATACTGTTTCTTGCTCAGGGTCAGCCCATGATTCATCGGGACGAATCCCTTCTTGGAATCCTGCATATTGAACCTCTTCAATACCTTATCCAAGTATGTACTCTGACTCAATCCGAGAAGCCTCCTAGATCTATCCCTATAGATCTTAATGCCTAGAATGTAGGCAGCTTCTCCCAAGTCCTTCAATGAGAAAGATTTTCCTAACCAGGATTTTATAATCTCTAAGGTTGGAACATCGTTTCCAATGAGTAGTATGTCATCGACATACAGTACCAAGAATATTATAGTACTCCCACTAACCTTCTTGTAAACACAAGGTTCGTCAGGGTTTTGCAAGAAGCCAAACTCTTTGACTACTTCGTCAAAACGGTGATTCCAACTCCTAGATGCTTGCTTAATCCATAAATGGATCTCTGAAGCTTGCATACCATGTCTAGTGCCTCAGGACGTACAAACCCCTCGGGTTGTATCATATACACATCCTTGGACAACCTTCCGTTAAGGAACGCTGTTTTGACATCCATCTGCCGTATCTCATAGTCATAATATGCGGCTATGGCAAGGAGGATCCTAATGGACTTGGCCATTGCAACAGGCGAAAACGTTTCATCATAGTCTATACCATGACGTTGCGTAAATCCCTTCGCAACTAGCCTCGCCTTGAAGACGTTGACATTGCCATCCATGTCTGTTTTCTCTTTGAAAACCCACTTGCACCCTACGAGTTTTAACCCTTCGGGTGGAGCGACCAAGGTCCATACCTTGTTGTCGTACATAGATTGCATCTCAGCCTTCATGGCTTCAACCCATTTCTCTGAGTTGGGATCTACGATGGCCTCTTGATAGGTGGTGGGTTCACCACGCTCTGTGTGCAACACATCCCTATTTTCAGTCACGAGAAATCCGTAATATCTCTCTGGCTGGAAACGTGTTCTATCAGACCTTCGTGGTCCTTGTGTTTCTGGAGGAGCTTCCACAATGTCTTGTGGAACTTCTCCAGTTTCCATCTGTGCCTCTGAAGTGCCTTGTGGATTTTGAACTTCTTCAAGATCCACCTTACTCCCACTGTTTCTTTTGGAAACTAGATCCTTCTCCAAGAAAAATCCACTTCTGACTACAAACACTTTGTTGTCAGCTGGGCAGTAAACATAGTATCCCCTTGTTGCCTTGGGGTATCCTACAAACAAGCACTTGAGGGATTTGGCTGATAGTTTATCGTTAGCTTGTTGCTTAACGTAAACCTCACATCCCCAAACTTTGAGATAAGACAAATCGGGACTCCTCCCTTTCCATATCTCATATGGTGTCTTCTCAACTGCTTTAGACGGAACACGGTTAAGCGTTAAAGCGGCAGCTTCTAGAGCGTACCCCCAAAAGGATGGCGGAAGATCAGTTTGACTCATCATAGACCGAACCATATCCAATAGAGTTCGATTCCTCCTCTCAGACACACCATTCCACTGTGGTGTTCCAGGTGGAGTAAGCTGTGAGACTATCCCACAACTACTAAGATGATCAGTGAAGTCTTGACTCAAATACTCACCTCCTCGATCTGATCGTAGGATCTTGATTTTCTTGTCAAGCTGGTTCTCAACTTCATTCTGAAATCTTTTGAACATTTCAAAAGACTCTGACTTGTGCTTCATCAGGTAGATATACCCATATCTACTGAAGTCGTCAGTAAACGTAATGAAGTAGGAGTAACCTCCTCTAGCACTGATACTCATGGGTCCACATACATCACTATGTATGATCCCCAACAAGTCAGATGCCCTTTCACTGTGGCCAGTGAAAGGCGTCTTTGTCATTTTACCAAGTATACAAGATTCGCAAGCATCATATGATTCAAAATCAAATGAGCTTAGAAGTCCATCTCTATGGAGCTTCTCTAGGCGTCTCTCGTTTATATGGCCTAAACGACAATGCCAAAGGTATGTAGGATTAGATTCTCCAATCTTAATCCTTTTCGTATCGATGTTATAGATTTTGTTATTATGTCTTTGTTCCAATTTCAAGATATAGTGGTTATCATGCAGATCACCATAAGCATATAACACATCATTCTTATAAATTGAACATCTACCATTTCCATTCATGCAAATAAATCCTTCCTTATCCAAATAAGAAAGTGATATAATGTTAGAACTAAGAGATGGTACATAATAACAATTGTTTAATAACAAAACAAGCCCAGTGGGCAAAACTAGCTCGTATGTTCCTACAGCAACAGCAGCAACCCTTGCTCCATTGCCCACACGTAGGTCCACCTCGCCTCTGCTCAGCTTTCTACTTCTTCTCAACCCCTGCACATTAGTACATATGTGAGAACCACAAGCAATATCCAATACCCAAGTGGTAGGAGTAGACAAGTGAACGCCTATAACAAAGATACCTGAAGTAGAGGCTTCGCTCTTCTTCTTCTTCAGATCTTCCATGTACAGCTTACAGTTTTCTCTTCCATTGACCCGGCTTCTGGCAGAAGAAACAATTTGTCTCCTTATTGGGCTTTGCCTTCTTGGCAGGCGGCGAGTTAGGCTTAGCCGCAGGCTTGGTCCCACCAACCTCAACATCTCCTTTCCTTTTTCCTTTGCCCTTACCCTTTCCCTTGTTCTGAACTAGTAAGACAGTGCTAGGCGCCTTCTTAATAGATGCCTCAGCAGCCTTTAGCATCCCATGCAGTTCAGATTCGGTCTTCTCCATGCCATTCATGTTAAAGTTTAAGACAAACTGGTCATAACTTCTAGGTAGCGAATTCAGGATCAAATCCGTCGCTAGCTCTAGCACAATGGGAAAACCCAGCCTGGCAAGGTGATCTATGTACCCCTGCATCTTCAAGACGTGGGCACTCACAGATCCACTTTCTGCCATCTTGCAAGAGTAAAGAGCCTTTGCTGTCTCAAATCTCTCTTGCCTTGCCTGTACTTGGAACATTTCCTTGAGATGTGTTATTATCTCATATGCTCCTTTGTTCTCCAAGTTCTTTTGAATCTCGGGAACCATGGTTACCAGCATAAGATAGGCAACGTCCACAGAGTCACTTTGATGCTTCTCGTAAGCATCTCTCTGTGCTCTTGGAGCGTTTGCAGCAAGCTGTTTAGGGATGGGGTTCTCTAGGACATAGAGCTTTCTTTCCTGGGTGAGAACAATTCTCAGATTTCGATACCAGTCGAGAAAGTTAGTCCCAGTCAACTTGTCCTTCTCAAGGACAAATCGTAGTGATAGTGTTTGAACGTTCGTTGCCATTTCTACAATTAGATATGAAAAGCTTTAATTAGCAGGAAAAATAAAATTGTATCCACCATTTTATAAAACCCAGTGAAATTTATTATTAGTGGCTAAGATCCATATTTCACCAAAGTTTACCGTCGCTGAGGGCGATCATGCACTCTTTGGCTATTTAGGTAGGTAACTCCTTACCAATCACATCCCCATGTGACTCTTAGATCCTTATGGGACTGTATCATCTCATGATACTTATTATGGCATGTTTATCTCATCTAATGCCTTGAGGTCCAAAACCATTTTGATAACCCCATTAAGTCACTCGGTAAAACATGTGAATGTCTAGGTTCAAAACAACGAGGCCGAGGCCCAATCCTATATCATCAAGGCCCAACTAAATACGTGTCGCTGAGGGCGATCACCGCATTTAAAGAACCAGGATTTCAACAGGCGTCGTGTTGAAACTCCCATTCACCCGTGTCTCCTCAAGGTCAAGGTAGATACGTGTCGCTGAGGGCGATCACCGCTCCACGATGAACAAGATTTTGACAGGGCGTTTTAACGATGGCATTAATTACTTAAATTTTCTAAAAGGGTTTGACTTTTAATTTAATAAAAGAGGTTCCGATTTATAGTTTAATTTTAAAACTCCTTTCAAAATTAAACGAGTCATGCCACATGTTTATTACCCCATGTATCTCATACATATAAACACGTGCCCGGATTTTGTATCGTATACAAAATCCCACGCTCGTATCGTATACGTGGTTGTAGCGCGATATATATATATAATTAGCATGTTAAAATTCGCACCCTAAACATACATCTAGCGCATCACATACAACTAAATGTAAAAACAAACACCGTGTTTAGATATGGTCCATCTACCCTAGAATTCTCCCAAGCCAATGAGAGAACCTTTATAAAAGGAAAAATAAAATTACATGTGAATAAACCCCAGTTACATTGAGGTATAAACTGAAAGTAAATTTTACACCAGAGTAGAGGGAGACGACACGCAGGCCGTATTTACCGAAATAAACCTCCTAGAACCATATCCAACACCACACAATTCAAATATGAACAATTCATACAATTATGTCAAACACGGTAAGCAACACATATATTAAAACTCCTTTTAAGATTGTGTTCAATTTAGGGACTGTGCAATTTTAACATGCATTTTTCTTGAGATTAGGCCTTTTGTCAATAATATAATTATAAATACCATGAATCTCCAAAAGAACTAGGGACCAATCTACAGCCCTTGAATCCAGGAACTCCTTCTTGAATCCAATTCAGCAAAAGTAGCGCATAGAAGAAACCCCCCGCAAGAACTCCTTCTTGCCTTTTCTTCTCTTAAACCCTAATTATGGAGCAAAATCGATTTTCACTAACTCCTTAGCAAAAGTCGACTTTCTCTCTCTATGGGTGCAAAGCTGAGATTTTCTCTCTCTCTTCAAGGAGGAAGAAAATCAAAACTAGGGTTAGTATGCTTGCTTACTTGGGCAAGTCGACTTGCCCATATATGTTGGGAATTCGAGGGCGCCTAAGGCAGCGGAAGCGTGTAAAATTTAAAAATAAAGAAACATTAAACGCCCAGGTCCAAGAA
>QANZ01028147.1:0-12275 GCA_003254925.1 Chamaecrista fasciculata | reverse complement strand
CAAAGAATTCGCCTAGTGCATCTATAGAGAGTGAAAATCGCCAATCCCATACAATCTTGATAATCAAGAACACTTCTTGATTACTCAAGAACCATAGATATAGTTCCCGTTTTCACTTAGGAAGAAGTGAAGGAGGCTAGCACCTAGGCATCTGCCAAACTGCTCGTGTGGATTACTGGTAGAGGAAGGACACACTGTGGACTTCTCAAATTCGCAAATTCGACAAGTCACCGATCAAAGCTAGGTAAACATCTTTCCTAAAACTGGTATAAACATAGTTAGTGGATCCTGGAAGGAATCACAGAGTTTATTTTAATTACGTTTTAGTCCCTGGGAAAAATTTTTATTTTCCCTTCCGCTGCGCTCCCTCTGTGATTTCCCAACATGAGGAAGATACTCGGGATGGAAATAACACGTGATATACGTGTTGGGAAGACAGTGCTCTCACAGCGGTCATATATTGAAAAGGTGTTACACAGGTTCAACATGGCGACCGCCAAGCCTGTCTCTGTCTCATTTGCCTCTCATTTCAGGCTATCATCGGATCTTTCGCCGAAGTCAGCAGAGGAGAAGGAGCAGATGTCAAAGGTTCCATACTCAAATGTTGTGGGCAGTGTTATGTACGCCATGGTTTGCACTCGCCCAGATATTTCACATGCAGTCAGTGTAGTGAACAGGTATATGGCGAACCCAGGGGAAGAGCATTGGCGAGCAGTGAAATGGTTGTTGAGGTATCTGAAGGGTACAACGGAGGTTGGACTAACCTTCGACAGAGCTAGCTTGGAGCGACCGCCTTCAAGGCGATCAGTAGTTGGCTATGTGGATTCAGACTACGCGGGGGATCTGGATAAAAGGCGATCGTTGACGGGATATGTCTTCACATTCTGTGGGAGTTGTATTAGCTGGAAGGCGACCTTGCAACATGTTGTTGCATTGTCAACTACGGAGGCGGAGTACATGGCAATCACAGAAGCTGTGAAGGAGGCGATATGGCTACGGGGTTTAGTGGGCGATCTTGGTTTGACTCAGGAGAGTACATCAGTGTACTGTGATAGTCAGAGTGCCATTCACCTTACGAAGAACCAGATGTACCATGAGAGGACGAAGCATATAGACGTCAGACATCACTTTGTTCGAGACATCGTATCACAGGGGGTTGTTAGTGTGAAGAAGGTATCTACACATGAAAATCCAGCAGATATGATGACCAAGGCGATCCCGGTGACAAAGTTCCGACATTGTCAGGACTTGATTGGCGTGGGCAGTACTAGGTGATACCAGATGCTCGAGGGCGAGCGGCAAGGCAAGGAGGCAACCGTATTGAAGAAGGGAATTCAAGTTAAGGGGAAGATTTGTAAAGATTTGATCTTATTATTTAAGATTTGGGATATCTTATGTAATCTTTGAGTGACTTGTATTTTAATTAGTTACCATATATCTTGGGATAGAATCCTTGGTGACTAAGGAATTAGGGACTTGGGCCTATTGGGCTGAGGTTAAGTAATCCTTGTGTATCTAGGGTTTGGGATGTCTATAAATAGACTAGTAGCTAATGGTTGAAGTATGACTTGAGAGGTAGATTAGTTCATCAGGTTATTGTATTCCCACATTCTATATAGTGAAATCCTTTGTTCTTGGCTGGATGTAGGTCACATTCTATAAATAAACTAGGTTTGGACCCGTACGATGCACGGGTTATGTTCTACGATTTTTTTATTCATTGTTCTGTGAATTTTTTTAGAGTATTATTCTATGAACTATTATGTGACATTAAAATATTATATTATGTTAAAATGATGATTAAATAATAATGAATTAGTTCTTATTAAAATAAAATATATATAATATTTAGTTAAACATCTTATGATTAATTTTTGTATTTTTTTAATTGATAATTATTTAATATTGAATGGATATTGTTGCTTGTTTTATATTACAATAAAATGTACAGGATAATTAATCCCTCAATTTGTTCTAATTTTGTACTCTTGAGTCTTCGAGTTATATTATACTCCTTTTAATTAAAAAGGAGAGTTTTTTATTATCAAAGTTGTCATCTTAGTTATCAATTAGCCTACACATACAAAGTCCAATCTGGAAAATTACAATTGTATGAGGATTCCCATGATCACACGTTATATATATCTATTAACGGTGCATTAAAGATAGATTGTAATTACTATATGTGCAAACATGAAGAATTGGAACTATATAGTGGATACAAAAAATGTGCATCCATTGATTTGTAAAAAAAATGACTCATAATTCTGCCATATGTAATGACAGAAAAGAAAATATTCTGAAATTATAATTAAACTCAGAAAGTTGTCAAAGAACCACAATAATTGACACAAGCTTTAATACTAAACTTAAATGGTGATTTACCACGTATCTCCTTCACTTGCGCAAACATTCCACGACCACTGTAATACAAATTCCTAGCACACTCATTGTCTCTAATAAAGAATTTGCAGGAAGAGTCAGCGAGAACACATCTATTGTCAGAGAAGCAAATGGATTGATATCGAGCCAATACAGGACCAACCAATAAAATCCTCTCCCATCCACTGAGATAATCTAAAGTCTCTGATTCACGCCAAACTTCATAAATAGAAATAGGAAGGTCATCAATATGAGAATTTGACACAATTTCAAGGCAGATATTGGCAGTTGTTAGTTTTCAACATCTTGTTACGCTGATTATCAGGAAGTGCCACACTACTAAATTCATTAGTCACGACATTCAGACGAACAATGTGTCAAATGAAGATTTTGATACCCACGAATGGTAAAATACATATAAAAGAGAAAAGCACCACAATAATGGACTAATCTGAAATAATGACAATGTAGATTATCAACCTACGATCATAAGAAAAAATAAATTGTGAAACACATTAAATACTTCTCGTGTGTAATTAATGCCACATAGAATACTTCAAAACTCATGCTCCACAGACATATTAATCAGATCATAAATTAGAAAATGTGACATAACATTAATTCATCAATTTGTTAGGATAAGATGAAATAATATAGGCTTTTACCTTCCAATACGATATTTTCTTTGGACCTCGGAAGCATGGACACTACATTCTAATAGCGTGTCGCCGTGTCAGACACGTGTCAGTGTCCGACACCCGTACGATATCCACACGACACATATTCATAAATTTCAGAATATAAAATTAATTTCTTTTACTTTAACATGATAAACAATATAAAATAATAACACATATGACATATATTATGAATAGATTTTATAATTTTTAAAATTTTCATCAAAATTTATGGATTTTTAATTATTTATATATATAAATATATCCCGTGTCGTGTCATGTAAGTTTAAGAACTTGATGTGTCGGTGTGTCCATGTTCGTGTCGTGTCCCGTGTTCGTGTCAGTGTTCATGCTTCATAGCTTTGGACCAAATGGCCATTGTTAAAGTTTTCCACAAAAATGTTTTACCAGTTCCACCAAAATCATATAAAAAAAATATTCCATATATATATATTGTTGTAACATGCATCCATAATAGTAGAATAAATATGGTATTGTTCACTTGTCAAGCTTGTCAAAAGTATTTCTTGAATGAACCGCGATAAATCCAACAAAATAAATTTTGTCAAGAAAATATATTTCTAGAATTTTGTGTTTTTAAGTATTGTTTTAAATTAAAGAGATTTAAATATTTGAGTGTTTTAGTAATTTCAGCTTCTTTTTTTTGCATTAAAATTGTCTTTATCCCTCAAACTTTGTTAAAATTACAAAGTAGCTTCAAAATTAATTTTCTAGGAATTAAAGTTTAGATACCAAATTGTTAACAGAGATTACCATAGCTTATAAGAATGTCACTTTTTAAAATATAGGGTTCCAAAGTAGAATATTATCAAACTGTAGGGTACAAAAGTGTAATTTACCCTTTTATTTTTATTCAAATAATTCAATTATTTAATATTATTTTAGATATTATATAATTTTAAAAACATAAAATAATAATATAGTTTAAACATTTTAAAGATAAGGGATCAATTTGAAACTCATCTCATATATAAAGGACCACTTTGAGACTTTGAAGGAAAGTAAAAGTTATTAGAGTTTCAAATAATCATAACCCCCCACCTCCATTTGGGGTTTTGAAAAAAAATTAGCATTTTAGTGGTTTATGTTGATTTGCAAACAATTGTATCTTATCTCAATCCATTCATTAATTAAACTCACAATCAATAGTTTGAACTCATAAACTATCTCACATCACTCAACAATCCTCCCAACCAACCCCTAAAAATTATTATGTTAACTTTTTTGAAAATTTTCACCCATATTTTGATTGGCAAAATTCATCATATCTTCAAAATAATCAACCCACATAAAATTCACATAGTCATAGTTAACATTATTGACCACTTAACTATATTTTGGAAAACTCATCTGTGTCTCTTGAAAATGAAAAATAAAAGGAAAGAAATAGTGTGAGAGAATAGCCTAAAAACAAAGGTATTAAGATTCAATCTCTTAGTAGTCAATTTCTTATTTATAATTGTTTTTGAGACTGATTTCCTCTCTCAATCATATGATGTATAGGCTATAGCACCAAATTAATGATGATTTCAAGTCAAATTTTTTAATTAAATTCCACACAAAAAACTTTTCCTAAATGGTGACTTTAGCGAAATATTTTAATTAGAAAATATATAGAAACACAATTATTATTTATTAATTAGTATAAATGTTGCACAAAATAATTTCCTAATTGATTATTCAAGTTCAATAAATTAAATGAAAAAATTACCTAATTGATGATGTTGTAATTTGTTTATTTTTCATTGATTGGTTCTACATGTAAGAATCATGCAAGATAGATTAAACATGTTTCTCACTTATATCATAGAAATAGAATATATGTTTTCACTCTAAAATACCATCACATGTCCTTAATTTAATTATGTCAATTTTGTAAAAAAAAACAATTTTATATTTTTATTCACCGAATAAGATGTTTCAGTGACCCTGAAATATAAAAATCTCTCTTTCGTACACATTCTATTTTTTTCATTCTTCACAACACTCTCTTTATATCTCTTTTTCTTCTCCAACTATGATTGATGGTAATTACTTTTGATTCTAGATTTACAAATTCATATTTTGATTCCAAAATTTCACAATAAACAAATTAAACC
Source organism: Chamaecrista fasciculata (assembly GCA_003254925.1). Taxonomy (NCBI): domain Eukaryota; kingdom Viridiplantae; phylum Streptophyta; class Magnoliopsida; order Fabales; family Fabaceae; genus Chamaecrista; species Chamaecrista fasciculata. Next base: position 7,096 of record QANZ01028147.1, on the reverse strand, counting down.
CTATACAAATTACTTACTTTTGATTCGATTATAGAAACAAAATTATTATACTGCATTTAAATAGACCTATACTTATGAATTATTATACTGCATTATACATTTATGTACAAAAAAAATTTTATATTATATGTGTGTGTACGGTTACTGAGATAGAAAATGAAATGGAAAATATTAAAAAATAAGAAGAGGGTGAAAATGAGATATTGACAGGGCTAAACTCTATTACATGGTTAAATGCTTTCAAATCGAAGGCTACATTCACAACTTGCAAATGCCTATTTAATTTTTGAATTGTAGAAGCTTCTGAAATATGATACTTCAATCTCCAAGTCTCTATTTGATTTGTTGATTTTATTTAGCCAAACATCATAGATGTCAATCAAGAACAATGCAAAGTGGACCTGAAATAAAATATTTAATAGTAAATAATACTTTCAACTAATAATACAATATTTACTCCATAAAAAATCATACAATATTTACAGCTCAATAGGATATTGAGAATGTGAAATCTTAATAATTAACAATCAAATATATGCATAGTTACTTCACCATACTGGACAAAACTTTGAAGGTGAAGCAACATTAATAGAAGCCCAACACATGAATTGATTTTTTAGATGAATTTCTGAAGCGATCAACACATGAATATGCTATTGCTACTCAATTGAAAGTTTGAAGAGATAATTATTAAAAAAAACAATGATAACAAAAAATTAATCAAGGAACATTTTATAGTGATGAAGAAACAAAAAATAGAATCACAAACCAAAAGAGAAGACCAAGAGAGAGAATCATATCAGCATGAAAAATTCAGAAAAAGTGGATGTTGATAAATTTCGATAAGAATGATTCATATACCTTAGGCATTAATTCTATGTTCCATTCTGCATTTTTTGGAGCATCTTTATTGTAGGGCGGTAGAGTCCACAAACGAATAACCTAGCCTTGATTGTCTTGCTCTTATGTGTGGGACCTAGTGGACCAATGTTTCTAATTGACTCAAATTGATTCTCCATCTCGGAACTTTAAGGACTATCCTGACGCAATCTCAGAACCAAAATCACTTCGTACAGGCACTAAATCTCAGAACCAATATATAGAGATTAGTTGGCGTGTTATCATGATTAAATTGGTGATAATCAGGTAATTGATTACAAAATCTAATCAGGCCAAATTGATTCTATAGTAAATTAATTGATTATATAGAGCTACCATGTAATCAAATTAATTGTGAATTCAAATTTGTTTATGATAGTCTGGGAAAGTCGAAATTATTACCTATACAAATTACAAATTACCTTAAAAATTACAAATTGGCAAACAATAAAGTTGGCCAATTTAATTATGATAGTTATTGAAATTCATTTTATATTAATTATAATTCCGCAAATTCTTAGATTTGTATAGGTATTTTGTTTGGCCAATTTAGTTATAATTATTGATTGGCAATCACAATATGCCTAAAATAACCACTAAACCCTATCTTAGAAAATTGATTGAGTCCACTCAATCACAAAATTAAGATTCGTGATTGCCAATTATGAATAAAGGATTACTATAATTGGAATCAATTGACAATCTTGTTAGGAAAACTAAGGCAATCACACTTAATTACAATTATTTTATGATAATTGTGCAATGTCCAGTTGGCAAAACGTATCCAGGTGTCAGCTACATTCCATATGGCGTTCATTTAATGAAATCAATTATGCCATGTAGGAGCCATGCAAGAGACACGCAGAAGCCAAGTTAAATTAGACGGTGAGACCTATGCCAAGCAAGAGCCATGTGGTATGAAATGAGCTTTGCTTCTCCCTATTATATCATAGAGAATAGATTTTTTTTGTCTTCTAACGATTTAATATAATTAATTTTGAAAATTTAACATTTTATACTTTTAAATAATTTACAACTGCACTGACCGCAACTCGCACCGTCCCCTGCAATTGTAATAATTGCAACCGCAATTAAAATTTGCAACCCTAATAAGGATTGCTTTATTCATTTTTTCTATATTCAAATTCTATCTAACCAGCTTTTAATATCTCATTTGACAAATTTTACAATTTTTCTTTGGGCAATCTAAGTTAGTTAGATATTGGCATATTGTTGAGTGTTGTATATAACATTTAATTATTGTTGTTTGTTTTTTGACATTTAGACTTTTAGTATATTAATAAATTGTTATACAACGATTATTGTCCTTACCTTTATATTTTTTTCGTAAGTTAAAAAGAGGGTTGTCACACGAGGACTTCCTAAGAGGTCACTCATCTTAGTATTACTCTCGTCCAAGCACACTTAACAGCGGAGTTCTGATAGTAGTCCTTGCCTTTATACTTGAATCAGTATAGTAGTCGACTATTACACATAATAGTGGCTTGTTTCTTAATATTTTGTATATTTAATATAAAATGTTACACTTTTAGGTTTTAAATTTTTTTAAAAATATTTTATGAATAAATTCTTACTTAAAAATAATTATTTATTTCTTTATCACAATTCTTTTATAGTAAAATTGTTATTTTATATTTTGTACAAATATTATAATTTTATATAGTTTGAGGGGTCAAATTTTAATTTTTTAAAATTTATGTAGTTTACCCCGTTAATATTTTGTCTCCTCATTATTTAATATTATTTTACATTAATGATTGTAATTGTGCCACCTAACCCATTGTATTAGTATACATGTCACTGGTTACATGTTAGACTATCTTATAATAAAAATTGGGAATTTATAATAATAATAGTTATTAAAAAAACGTGAAACAACTATAGAAAATATTACATGGGTTGGAAAAGATGGCAATATCAGCCCTTGTAGTTGCAGGGCTTAAAATTTTAATTTTATATAAAGTTTTGTACGCATATTTTAATAATTAATTAATGATGAGATTTTTATCCATATATTGAAATGTTTAATTTAAATATTTAGTAAAAAATAAAAAGATAATTTATATATTTTGTTTTTTGTGGAGATTAATAATTTTTTTTATCTTTTTCATACAAATAATTGAGTATAGATTAGATGAGAGGATGAGGGTCATGAAGGGATGGCAATTCTTTAGGATATTTAGGGTATCCGTTCATATCCATTCAAAAAAATTATCAAGTACCCGACGAATATCAAATAGGATACAGATAATGAAAATTAAATATTTTTTGGATAATGGGCAGACACAGATATTACCTTTGGATACCCTATATCCGTCCGAAATGAACGAATAGTTAGGGTACCAGATATCCGATACCCTATTACTTATTTAATTTTTATATTTTACATTCAATTTAATATCTTATATATAATTATTTAAGCTTATTTAATTATATTTATATTTTTTATATATAATCATTTTTTAGTTACTTTATATTTAATTGTTTTATTTTAAAAAGAAATTTAAAATATAAATAAATCATAATTTTATTTATTTATTTTAGTTAGTGGGTATTGGATATCGGGTACCCGATATATTCAATTTATAAAATAGGATACCATATGCTATATTTATACTTTTTTTGGATATTTCGGGTACCCGTTGAATACCGGATATCGGATAGAATACAAATACCAATAGGGTATGAATATTGGATAGGATAAGCGGATACAAATACAAATAGTAACAAAACCACGTGGTATCATCTCTCTTGTGAATTACACTACTGTTTAATTTAGTAAAATTATGTTTCTCTTTTAATTTCAAATAATTGAAAAACGTTAACCCCAAAAATATAGTCCACAGAACTGACCCACCTCTAGCCCAATAAAGTTGTTTGAATGGTAGGCTTGGGTCAAACCCCCTTATTATTGAGTTTCCAAAATTACAGCCGAGCATCATTTTTAGTAGGCTTAGGTGGGTAAGCCTAATGGGCTAAACCTATTTTGATAATCATAATTAAATGAAACCATTTCAAATTGTCTATTTATCCACACAAAATTTGTAAACACCACTAGTGAGTCACATCTCACACGACACATAAATAAAGGTGAAAAAAAAAAGGTAAATTGCAGTTTGGTACCCTTATGGTTAGAGGTGGTTCTACTTTGGTACCCTGAAAGAAAAATTTTTACAGTTTGGTGTCCCGTGATTTGCTCCGTTAGCGAATTGGTCCCCTGTATTTTATTTCCGTTAGGATTTAACGGCAAATGTACGTTAAAATGTCAAAAACCTCCCAACAAGTCTTCTCTTATGCGTTTAAGTCATTTCCCTTTACTAAAAGAGATCAAAACATAAAGAAAACATAAATTAAAGAATACATTATGTAATTTTACTGTTAAGTTGAAATTAATTATAAAAGGGTCTTTAGAATTCTAATATTAGAGAATTTTCTCCTTTTATAAGATTTCTTTAGAATAGGTCTTGATTTAATTACATTTTAATCACAAAAGTTTATGATCTTTATCAAAATAGTCCTTAGAACCTTAAAAGACAAATGAGCATCTATGATTTATCAAAAAAATCCCCATATTCAACTACCAGAGGCTAAAATTTTCATTCAAGTACACTACAAACAAATCAAAACCTCAATTTTTTTTTTCAAAATCAAGCCCCACAAATTTATTCAGACCCACAAATTTTTTTTTTTCTGGGGTTTTTTATCAATTAATAGAACTGTCAAGTCTCACAGCTATCTCATCTGATAACGCCGCAACTTTGCATTTGGGAAAGAAGGAACTCAATATCATGTGTGACACTTAACAATACGAGAGTTCAAAATTGAGACCAAAGTATATATGATAACAGAAATATAATCATGATTCATATATCCATCCACATACAGAGTTACATTACATTGAAGAATCAATAAGATCCATCAGTCCTGAAAGAGTCATGAAGATGCTTAAGCATATCCTTATCTCTATTCCATTCAGGCGTAGGAGCATTCACAAAATGAGCATACAACTTAGGCTGCGTTTGGATCCCCCTTTACAGTGTTTTTATCCTCCTTTATCTCCCAGTACTCATTTAATACCAGAGCTACAGTTACAAATGTTGTTTGTTTTACCTTTATCTCCCCCTCTTTTATTTTCCTCCTTTATCATTCCTTTATCTCTCCTTTATCTTCTAAAATTACTAACATATCCCTACTCAACTACCTATAATTACCTATTATATATTTTAAAATAATAAAATATGAATAAGGGCAATATTGTAATTTGACCTACTGTCCTACTTTTTCCCAACCATCTTTGTTGCCTTGAACTTGTTCGTTCGTGTGGCTTCAATTCTTCTTCATTCTTCATCGTGCCGGTGAGTCGTCCGTCGTCCGTCGTCCGTCGTCACGTGCTTCCGTCGTCTCCAGTGATCATCTGCTCGGTGAGTTGCTTGATTCCCCAAATTTCTGAAGCCCTAGATTCTATTTCTTCATCCCCAAATTCTGTTTCACCGCCATGAACAGGTATCATGAAAATCTCAGGTGTATGGTTATGCCCACGACAAATTTTGAAATCAGAGCACCATGATTTTGACACACAAAGTTGAAAATGAGAGGCATAAAGTAGAATTATAAGCTATACATGACCAAGCTGTGGGGGAAGACAGAAAAAGCCCCCCTTTTTATTTTCCTTGAGCAAATGATTTTTACTACTGAAGATTCGAGTTTTACACAGAAATGGGACCCAAACAACACCAATAATAAATGCAGCAGTTGTAATAAATGCAGCAAATAAAGGATACTACTGTGTTCGAATCCCCTCGGCATGTTATAACTTTTATTTTTTTGATTTTCAGTATATGAGTAATATTTTTTGTTATCCCATTCAACAATAAAAATTATAGATTAGTCCAACTTTAATAATATTTTTTTTATAAGCATATTTCAAAAACATTAATGAAATTATAAGAAAAAAACTATAATTTATACCCCAGAAAATATACATTTTGGTCACTCCTCTATTATATACATGGGTAATATTTTTTGTAGTATCAAAATTTTAAAATAAAATTAAAAGACAGTAAACAGGAAAAATATATAATCTAGTCCCTAAAAGTTTACAATTCAGTACTCAAAAATTACATTTTGGTCCCACATTCACACCTCCATCCTCCTTTACCTTACCACTCCAAAAATCTCCTTTATTAACGTCCTCCTTTAGCACAAATTTCGAGGCAATCATTACTCATACCACTTTACTAACACCAAAACAAACAAAAAAACAACACTCCTTTATCCTCCTTTATTTTTACCATTTTTACCCCTATACAAATTTAAAATACCAATACAATTATTTTAACCCATCACAATCATTACATACCCTTTAAAATAATTTCACATCATAATTCCTCCTTTATCTCTCATTTTCCCAAACACAATTTACTAAAAACTCTCCTTTATAGCACAAATCCTTGACCTCCTCATTCTTTTATCCTCCTTTAACTTAACTTTTGAATCCAAACGCACCCTTATTCTTAGCACAAATCACAGAAATCAAACTATGAGTTCCAACTCCATCAATCTCATACACATAATAGATCTGACCCTGTTCATCCTTCTTCTCCTCCGCCGTCAATTTCTTCGCACTCGCAATCAAATCTTGCAAATCCACATCTGACAAAGCCAGATTGTTCAGAACAGCATCCTTCGGAGCTAATTGCCGGAATCCCGCCAGAAAAGTCAAATACTCTTTCTCCGACCTCTTCTTAGGGTTGAAGAATTCGCTGTCTGTTCCGTTCGTTCCCTTCTCCACCTTCGATACGAGTCGTTCCCTCATGGGGTTTGTGAGGCGACGCGAGTGGTGGATCGGTGGATGCCGTGGCTTAGGGTTCCGTCGTTTCCTGACGTTTTCCGGCCGTTTGGGGTTTATGTGATGTATGGAGGGTATATGGAAGGGAAGAGAGGGAAGAAATTGATGAAGGGGGTTTGTAAATTTGTGCATAATATGGCAAAAAAAACTACATTTTGTGGAATTTTTTTACTTTAAGGACATTTTAGGAACAATAGGTTTCAACAAAATTCAAGCCAAAAAAGTGTTTCCTATCAACAGTAGGGGTGTATAAACCCCGGGCCAGGCCGGGCCTCAAGCAGATCTGGGCCAGGTCCAAATAGTACCAAAAACTTTTTTTTGAAATTTTTTAAAAGAATATTTTAAACT
>QANZ01028138.1:58864-71807 GCA_003254925.1 Chamaecrista fasciculata | reverse complement strand
AAAATGTGAAACATTGCGATGAAATTAACTGTAAAAAAAATTGAAAAATCGAGGCCCAATGATACTCACCAGGGTCTCCTAATCAAGGTTGTTAAAATCGGGAGTTTAGGTAAAATCGAAAAGGGGGTTAAAATCGTAAGAGTTTACCTGTATATAAATAATCAATTTTTTAGAATATATAAAGATTCATAACAATTTTCATAAATATCTCAAATTCTCAATCTAACATCCATTGATCAAAATGCATAAGTCCAAGTATTTAACACTAATATCAAACACTCAAACTAACAAAGGTCTTCAAAAGTCTTCTCATAATCTCCTCCATCATCATCTTCATCGTCATCTCCTCCATTGCCACAAACAGGACCTAAACCCATCCTTTGTTAATTAGTTTTAAAAACGCACAACTGTAGTCAATGATTTATAAAATACAGCCACACTCCAATTATCAATAATTCAAGCTATGATAACATATCTTTAACAAAATTATCAAAACTGGGACTAAACTAAATCATAAACCCTAGAGCATTCACAATCGTGAATTAACTCCACTTGCAAACTAACCATGAATCAATTTTATGAAATTGAGACCCAGAAACAAGAGTTTGCTAAACAAAACTAACTAGGAAGAAGATGAATTAGGGATTTGAAACAATACTAACCGGTCGCCGACTCGCCGTCGTAGCTTCTCAATCGTAGGCTGTAGCAGTGAACGTCTCCGTCAGTCGCCGGCCGTCGTCGTAGCTGCTGCGTCGTCGTCGAAGAAGTGAAGAAGGAAGAAGAAGCACGAGGCAGCGAGAAGAAGCACGAAGGAGAATTGAAATGGATTTACGGAATTGAAATAAACAAAATAAAAAAAGGATTGAGAAGAGACGATAAAATGGATTTACGGAATCTCACCGATTTCGGATAACCAATGAGCAGTTCAGTGACGAGAGAAGTTCTCAAACTTCATTTTGAGTTCGATTATGGTGGCGATTGAGATGGAGAGGTTTTTTTTCTTTTTGAGATGGAGAGGTTAGGGCAATGGAATGTGAAATAGGGATCCAAATTTTGAAAGAGAATTATTGACAACGGGCATGTAAATCGGCGCCCAAAACTTCAAATATTTTTGAAAGTTTCACCTTTTTAAAACAAAAAAAAAACGTCAAAATACAATCAATCCATGTTTAAAAAGTCATGAATATTTTTGTTCAAAAAAAAAAGTCATGAATATTAATTAAAATAAATTCGGTTATATTGCAATTTTGGTCCTTTATTATTTAGGTAAATTTCAATCTAGCCATTCATCAACAAGTTTAAACTTTTAAACGCATCAAAAGGCAAAATCACTATTTTGGTCCTCAAATTTTACATTTACTGTCAATTTTGTCCAAATTCTTTTTTCCCCTATTAATTTCATCCTCAATATTTCATATTTTGGTCAATTTTGTCATTAGTTGTGTCTTTTAGTCTAATATCAATGATAGGTTCTACCTAGCTGAATTAATCAAAATGTGAAACATTGCGATGAAATTAACTGTAAAAAAAATTGAGAACAAAATTGACAATTGCTATAAATTTTGGGAACCAAAATGGACTATAATGCAGTAGAAATTTAGTGCAAAAACTTGAAAAATTGAACCTTAACAATAATGAACCAAATAGGGAAACAATGGAAGGAAGATGGTGAAGGAATTTACCAAAGGATGAGGAAGAAGGAAGAGCACATACCACAGTCGAGGGAGGTCGCCAGTGGTGTTGTTCGACGACAGAGGAGCGGTGGTCGACGGCAGAAGAGTGGTGGCGGCGGCTGGAAAGGATTTGATCAACTGATTTAGAAGGGAGTCAATGGTGCAAAGGAAATGGGGTAGCACCGGGTTGGGTCTTTTAATTTTGGGTAAATTACACAAAAGGGCTCTATGATTTAGCCCATTTTCAGATAGGGTCCTGTGGTTTAAAAAATGTCAAATAGGGGGCCTGTGGTTTGCTCCGTTAACAAAAATGGTCTTGAGGTATATTTCCACCAAGAGTGAGTGGGAGATGTTGGCACATGCATGCACTCTTAAGTGTATTTTGTCTAAAGATATATTATTATATTATATATGGTGCATGATTAATTTAAAGTGAGTAATGCTTTTTATCCTCATCATGTGATTTTATCTTAATGATAGAAATATGACAACAAACATGATAGGAAAGCTTCACATGGCATTAGCATCCTACTTGATCATATAATTGGTTATATAAACAAGCAAATTGCTAATGCCATAAACGCACAAGTGAGTGAGTGAAGCTCTCATATTCCAAGTGTGGGAAAAATACTCTTTGTGAGAGGAATTGGTTTTTGGGATTTCATTTTGGTCCCTAAAGGTCTCATACTTCGTCCCTTCCGGTGTTTTTGCTGTGTATAACGTGTTGGAAAATAGTTAGTAATTAAAGTCTCACATTGGATAAGTTGAAGAGTTGAGAAGAAGGTTCATATGTGAAGGGTCATAACTCTTTATATGTGGATGGTTGTAACTGTTTATTAAAAAGTCATGAATATTGAATCATGACAAGTTATGACCCACCATTAAAATTGAACATGAAAAGATATGATTGTAGGAATCTGAAATGTTGTACATCTTCAGTTTTTCCTCTATAAATAGCATCTCTTCTCTCAAACAAAAGATCAATCAAGAGATTTCATCTTTAACTTTTCTTTCACAAAATTGTGTTCATAAGATATTATAGTTTTGCTGGCTATAATATCAGGCTTTATAAAATCCTGGAGGAAATTTGCCATACAAACCCAACAGCAATTGAATAGTGGGGGCTTAATTTCCTTAAGGACAGTGATCACACTATCAAAGCCTATACTATATTCTTCTAACATAACGTGTGTTCGTGGATTCGAGTTCGAGTATTCGTGACCGAATCTTCGCGTGGGTACCTTGATTCTATTATCCAGGTACGCCCGAAAACTTACAATGCCAACCAGAAAGGATCAGAATACGACAATTAACTCCATAACCAACTTTAAATCATGACTTACTTATCATTGAGAGCGCCACAGACTAACAAAGACAAAAAGTTGATTGTCAAAATGGATTAGAATGACATGACAGCAAAACACCAAGAAAAATACAGCAACAACAAAACAACAAAAAAAAACAACAGAACGCCAGAAAAAGAAAATCATAGCTACAGCTGAAAAAAAACAGAACATTAGAAAACAGCAGTATACAGAATCGACAGTGACCAAACAACTCAGCCAATACCAGATCTATCCTCTACACCAGACGTGCTTTCTACATCATACACCAACATGATTTTGAACCAGATTCTGGTTCAATATTGAACAAAGCGAGAAATCGAGAGTAATGAAAGGAAAAGGAAAGACGAGGGAAAAAGTAAGTTATCGGAACGAGTTGATCGGGGTCGTCACCAACTAGAGAACTCGCCGTGGCTTATCAGAGTCGTCGTCGTCACTGCTTGAACTAGAGAAGAGAAAACCCTAACTCAATTTTTTCAAACAAAACAAAACAGGACAACCATTGAACAAAAATGATCTAACCTATTTTCATATTTATTTCAGATGGGGGCAAAGTCAAAGGGTTGAGTGTATGTAAGAAGATTTAAACAGAATTGAAATAAACAAAATAGAAAAGGATTGAGAAGAGATGATAAAAAGGATTTACGGAATCTCACCGATTTTGGATAACCAATGAGCAGTTCAGTGACGAGAGAAGTTCTCAAACTTCATTTTGAGTTCGATTATGGTGGCGAGAATGACGATTGAGATGGAGAGGTTTTTTTTTTTTTTTTGGAGATGGANGGAGAGGTTTTTTTTTTTTTTTTTGAGATGGAGAGGTTAGGTGATGCGAAATAAAAAGCATAGAATCCATTGCAATGGTTCGAGGTCGAATCCATTTGTAGAAAGAGAGGATGATGCGAAAAAGTTCATTGCAAATTTCAAGTGAACAAATCATGAGAGTTCAAGCTAAGAAGATCAATGAGATATTGATTGGACTAGTGCAAGCGACTTGGAATAAGCAATTAGGGATTGAGTCATCATCTGAAGAAAACGTCCATAGCATGATTGAGTTGAAAATGGAGCTACAAAACATATTTTGGGCTCAAAGACTTAAATCTAAAGGGCTTGGACCAATACCTAAATATATGAGGACTCATTTGGGCCTAAATAATCATATTTTGGGTTCAAAATATTGTTTTTATTTTATATTTTTATTTTTGTGCGAATTTTCAAAGTCAATTAGGGTTTCTTGGTTTGGTTTTGTATTTTCCATGTGGTTGTAATGTTAAATTGTCCATTGTTGACAATGGGTGTGAGTTAGGAAAATGTTTGTGGAAAATATGTGTAAGTTAGGTTTGCATTGTTGAAAATGTGTGTGAATTAGGTAAATGTTAGGTGGATGTTGGTTGTCCAACTTGGACTTTAATTAGGGAGTAGTTAGCATGAGAGTCTATAAATATGGTTGTAAAATTTCATTTCATATCAAGTCATATATACAATTTCCTACATTAAGATAGCTTTGTGCTTCTTTCTTTGTGAGAGTGGAATCTCTCTAGGGTTCTTAATAGAACTTATAGACTTATCAAGGCTTGATCATCCTTGTGGCGTCTTCTAACACTTCGGGTCTTTGTTCTTTTGAGTTTAAGGGTTCAAGTGTGATCATTAGGCCTTTGTTTAGCTTTTTTGGGGTTGAATATTTCAACTTGGTTGTGGGTTCGTGGGATCTTCCCTTGTGGGTTCGCACCATTAGGGCAATATGGAATGTGAAATAGGGATCCAAATTTTGAAAGAGAATTATTGGCAACGGGCATGTAAATCGGCGCCCAAAACTTCAAATATTTTTGAAAGTTTCACCTTTTTTTTTAAAAAAAAAAAAGTCAAAATACAATCAATCCATGTTTAAAAAGTCATGAATATTTTTCTTCAAAAAAAAAGTCATGAATATTAATTAAAATAAATTCGGTTATATTGCAATTTTGGTCCTTTATTGTTTAGGTAAATTTCAATCAAGCCATTCATCAGCAAGTTTAAACTTTTAAACGCATCAAAAGGCAAAAGCACTATTTTGGTCCCAAAATTTTACATTTACTGTCAATTTTGTCCAAATTCTTTTTTCCCCTATTAATTGCATCCTCAATATTTCATATTTTGGTCAATTTTGTCATTAGCTGTGTCTTTTAGTCTAATATTAATGATAAGTTCTACCTGGCTGAATTAATCAAAATGTGAAACATTGTGATGAAATTAACTGTAAAAAAAATTGAGAACAAAATTGACAATTGCTATAAATTTTGGGAACCAAAATGGACTATAATACAGTAGAAATTTAGTGCAGAAACTAGAAAAATTGAACCTTAACAATAATGAACCAAATAGGGAAACAATGGAAGGAAGATGGTGAAGGAATTTACCAAAGGATGAGGAAGAAGGAAGAGCACGCACCACAGTCGAGGGAGGTCGCCGACGGTGTTGTTCGACGACAGAGGAGTGGTGGTCGACGGCAGAAGAGTGGTGGCGGCGGCTGGAAAGGATTTGATTAACTGATTTAGAAGGGAGTCAATGGTGCAAAGGAAATTGGGTAGCACCGGGTTGGGTCTTTTAATTTTGGGTAAATTACACAAAAGGGCTCTGTGATTTGGCCCATTTTTAGATAGGGTCCTGTGGTTTAAAAAATGTCAAATAGGGGGCCTGTGGTTTGCTCCGTTAACAAAAATGGTCTTGAGGTATATTTCCACCAAGAGTGAGTGGGAGATGTTGGCACATGCATGCACTCTTAAGTGTATTTTGTCTAAAGATATATTATTATATTATATATGGTGCATGATTAAGTTAAAGTGAGTAATGCTTTTTATCCTCATCATGTGATTTTATCTTAATGATAGAAAAATGACAAGAAACATGATAGGAAAGCTTCACATGGCATTAGCATCCTACTTGATCATATAATTGGTTATATAAACAAGCAAATTGCTAATGCCATAAACGCACAAGTGAGTGAATGAAGCTCTCATATTCCAAGTGTGGGAAAAATACACTTTGTGAAAGGAATTGGTTTTTGGGATTTCATTTTGGTCCCTAAAGGTCTCATACTTCGTCCCTTCCGGTGTTTTTGTTGTGTATAACATGTGTTCGTGGATTCGAGTTTGAGTATTCGTGACCGAATCTTCGCGTGGGTACCTTGATTCTACTATCCAGGTACGCCCGAATACTTACAATGCCAAACCAGAAAGGATCAGAATCTGATAGTTAACTCCATAACCAACTTTAAATCATGACTTACTTATCATTGAGAACGCCATAGACTAACAAAGACAGAAAGTTGATTGTCAAAATGGATTAGAATGACATGACAACAAAACACCAGAAAAAATACAGCAACAGCAAAACCAGCAAAAAAAAAAACAACAGAACGCCAGAAAAAGAAAATCATAGCTACAGCTGAAAAAAACAGAACATCAGAAAACAGCAGTATACAGAACCGACAGTGACCAAACATCTCAGCCAATACCAGATCTATCCTCTACACCAGATGTGCTTTCTGCACGATACACCAACATGATTTTGAACCAGATTCTGGTTCAATATTGAACAAAGCGAGAAATCGAGAGTAATAAAAGGAAAAGGAAAGACGAGGGAAAAAGTAAGTTACCATAACCACGTTGATTGGGGTCGTCACCAACTAGAGAACTCGCCGTGGATTCTCAGAGTCGTCGCCGTCACTGCTTGAACTAGAGAAGAGAAAACCCTAACTCCATTTTTTCAAACAAAACAAAACATGACAACCATTGAACAAAAATGATCTAACCTATTTTCAAATTTATTTCAGATGGGGGCAAAATCAAAGGGTTAAGTGTCTGTAAGAAGATTTAAACAGAATTGAAATAAACAAAATAGAAAAGGATTGAGAAGAGATGATAGAATGGATTTACAGAATCTCATCGATTTCGGATAACCAATGAGCAGTTCAGTGATAAGAGAAGTTCTCAAACTTCATTTTGAGTTCGATTATGGTGGCGAGATGACGATTGAGATGGAGAGGTTTTTTTTTTTTTTTAGATGGAGAGGTTAGGGCAATGGAATGTGAAATAGGGATCCAAATTTTGAAAGAGAATTATTGACAACAGGCATGTAAATCGGCGCCCAAAACTTCAAATATTTTTGAAAGTTTCACCTTTTTAAAACAAAAAAAAAATGTCAAAATACAATCAATCCATGTTTAAAAAGTCATGAATATAATTGTTCAAAAAAAAAGTCATGAATATTAATTAAAATAAAATTCGGTTATATTGCAATTTTGGTCCTTTATTGTTTAGATAAATTTCAATCTAGCCATTCATCAGTAAGTTTAAACTTTTAAACGCATCAAAAGGCAAAAGCACTATTTTGGTCCCCAAATTTTACATTTACTGTCAATTTTGTCCAAATTCTTTTTTCCCCTATTAATTTCATCCTCAATATTTCATATTTTGGTCAATTTTGTCATTAGCTGTGTCTTTTAGTCTAATATCAATGATAGGTTCTACCTGGCTGAATTAATCAAAATGTGAAACATTGCGATGAAATTAACTGTAAAAAAAATTGAGAACAAAATTGACAATTGCTATAAATTTTGGGAACCAAAATGGACTATAATGCAGTAGAAATTTAGTGCAGAAACTTGAAAAATTGAACCTTAACAATAATGAACCAAATAGGGAAACAATGGAAGGAAGATGGTGAAGGAATTTACCAAATGATGAGGAAGAAGGAAGAGCACGCACCACAGTCGAGGGAGGTCGCCGGCGGTGTTGTTCGACGACAGAGAAGCGGTGGTCGACGGCGGAAGAGTGGTGGCGGCGGCTGGAAAAAACAGAACATCAGAAAACAGCAGTATACAGAACTGACATTGACCAAACAACTCAGCCAATACCAGATCTATCCTCTACACCATATGTGCTTTGTGCAGCATACACCAACATGATTTTGAACCAAATTCTGGTTCAATATTGAACAAAGCGAGAAATAGAGAGTAATGAAAGGAAAAAGGAAAGACGAGGGAAAAAGTAGGTTACCGGAACGACGTTGATTGGGGTCGTCACCAACTAGAGAACTCGCTGTGGCTTCTCAGAGTCGTTGTTGTCACTGCTTGAACTAGAGAAGAGAAAACCCTAACTCAATTTTTTAAAACTAAACAAAACAGGACAACCATTGAACAAAAATGATCTAACCTATTTTCATATTTATTTCAGATGGGGGCAAAATCAAAGGGTTGAGTGTATGTAAGAAGATTTAAACAGAATTGAAATAAACTAAATAGAAAAGGATTGAGAAGAGATGATAAAATGGATTTACTAAATCTCACCGATTTTGGATAACCAATGAGCAGTTCAGTGACGAGAGAAGTTCTCAAACTTCATTTTGAGTTCGATTATGGCGGCGAGAATGACGATTGAGATGGAGAGGTTTTTTTTTTTTTTTTTGAGATGGAGAGGTTAGGGCAATGGAATGTGAAATAGGGATCCAAATTTTGAAAGAGAATTATTTAAAAAGTCATGAATATTAATTAAAATAAATTCGGTTATATTGCAATTCTCTTCTAAATAACTTATTATTGAATTTTAATATTTCAATTTTTTTAATTAATCTTAGTGCCTTATATATATTAATATTTTCATAAAATTCAATAATATGTTTATTCATATTACAAAATACCTAAAAACTTGATACAAATATAAATGTATCTCTTACTATTATTTTAAACAAGTAAATATATATATATTATTTTTAATCTTATATATAAAAAATATTATTTATTATATAAATTAATAATTAAATATTTTAAAACCGAACTAGATCAATTTAACCAAATCAAACCGAAACAAATAAAATCAGACTAAACCAAATAATAGAGAAAATTGGTTTAGTTAAAAATACATCAAAATTGATAGTTTGATTCGATTAATAATTTGAACATACAATTAATCAGACCCAACTGTTAAAATTTGTATATTTTTTTTTCTTTTATTTTGATATATATGTTTATGTCTAACAAAAAATTATCCTTTTTCTTTTATCATTATTTCTTATATTTTTTTATTATTTTTTTACCAATCATTTACTAACTATCATTCTTATTCTTTATAATTTTATCTCTTAGAATATCTAATCTTACTTTTTTTCCTCATCCAAACTATAATTTTGAATCATTACAGATTTACTTCTAACACTTTTTTTTTTCAAATTTTATCATTAATTATCAACAATAATATATAAAAGTTTTTAAACTGCTCAAACTGAACTATTTGATTGGTTTGGTTTGATTAAAAAATTATTTTTAATCACATAAGAATTTTTCCAAACTAGTATAAGTGGTCCAAACTATCCAACAAACCCTTAGATCTTACAAGACAAATGTATGGTTCTACTTACAAAAGGACCCCACCAAAATTTGATCTTTTACAAGATGGAAGTGAAAAATCCCTAGAAATGACATTAACAACATTAGATGAAGCCCATTTGATAAAGTTGCAAGTCCAACAATGCATCAATATCTGTAATGTTATCATGAAGATAATTACAGAAGTTATTATCATGAAAAGACTGATTCTCCCTATACATATAATGAGGTTTTGCCTCTAGTAACAAGAACATTTCTATACATGCAACCTCATTCGAATTAAGAATATCATACTTAAAAAATTCCAACTATCTATTAAGTGGATTTAACTTTGTTAGTTCCTTGAAGATTTTCATTACTTCAAGAACAAAAAAGAAGGGCCACAAAGGCTTCCCACCATATTGCCAAATGCCCAAATCACATCATCATGTCTTTATTTTATTTTCGAGTTGCTCACTTGGTATTTAAAGCTTACGCTTGGATTAATCCAAATTTGACTCGCGTTACGTACCTAATTATAATGGAAAAGCCTCCGAATAAAAATAAATACATTCACAGGGTCTCGAACTTAAAACTTTGCTGAAGTGTTATCAAACTATTTATCACTTGGACCAATTGATTATTATTAGTTATCGTGTCTCTTTCTATACTCAATAGTCTATATTACGATATTCCTTTCCCTTGCAATTTAGTTTCTCATATCAAACGGTTGCTTGCTTGTCCTTGGCAAGCTCGTTTACAACAAATTTACTTTATCCAGAAAAAAAATCGCTGCTGGCTGGAATGCTATCTTATATACCACAAAGCTGAAATCTTTAAGTATAAATGGATATAAACCATTTGAGAAATAGTAGGGGTTGTTTGGTTGCCCTTTCTAACAACCCCAGAAGTTTTCTCTTTTCAATCACTAACAAGAACATTAAACTAAAAACAATTACAATATGTTTAAACCCCTTTGTTAAATCCAGTCTATCATAGATAAGTTGATCAAACCAATCATAAATAAAACACAAAGCATATCAAAGTTAGATCTCACTGGAAAAGAAAAATGTGTCTAACAAACATGTACTTGAGGAATATCAAAAGTAACTGCCCTCTAAAGAGCTGCCTTGTACTCTTGGCTGTGTTCTCGAGCTAGAGACTTGTACCGCTCCATCCTCTGCTTTGGAGGAATCTCCATTAGCCTATCTTTCTCTAGCATTAACTGATGCAGAAACATAATGACTTTTAAGTAAATGAATGGACATTACATTAGCTTGTGGAAAGAAATATGTTGGCAAAATACTCTTGGAAACCCCAAAGTATGCGGTCATTTTCAGTTGTATCCCCAAAGTTTTTTTGTGGTCAATTGTAACGCCAAAGTATGGGGTAAGTTTCAAATATACCCCCAAAGTTTCTTTAAGTCAATTATAACCTCAATATTTTCTTTTTGGTGTCAATTGTACCCCCAAATTGGAGGATATTTGGGGGTACAATTGACTTAAATGTGAAATATTGAAAGTATAATTAACTAAAAAAAACTTTGGGGATACAACTGAAAATGACCGCATACTGTTATAAATATAGTAACATTTTAGAACAATTAAGTAAATTGTTCTGAAGACTACATAAATACTATGGAAATGAAAATTTCAAGAAACTAGCCTATAACCCGCGCGATGCGCGGGAGTTAAAGTTTTAGTTTCGTCTTCCGGTTGTTGCTCCAAAATTTTAACATTAACAACTTTTACTAAAATTAGATGTTGACCCCAAATTTTTTTATAATTTTTCATTATAGTCCCTGTATAATATGTACTCAGGGACTTATTTTTAATTTTAAAACATTTTGGAAGCTGTGCATACATAATACTGTGTGATATAATACTGTGCATTTTGGATATATGTGGGTATCATGGTTATAATATGTGTGACTATAACAATGTTTAAATTTACAACGGATATATATATGTATCTTAATATATAATCCCTGTGATATAATACTATGCATTTACGATATATATATATATATGTAACATTTTTACGCATTTTATCTGTCAAGTTATTAAGACGAATATACATTCACAACTATTAATATATAACTAAATAGATCTTAATGATTCAATCAAGATATATGTATATATTTTATATATTTGATTATCATTAACAGATACCTTCTGAATATTATTGTTGTAAGCTGAAACAACACAAAGCTTTAATTAAAAATGTACTGTATACAATTTAATTTAAAAGAACGACAATGATGGCCTAAAGACAACATCATTGGACACTTGATACAAATCATATGTGAACAATGACATCGAGTCCAATGTGTCTCTATAACTGCCGTTGAAAAAGAAGAAGTTGCGGAGTCTAGATGACTCGTCGTCGTTTAAACTAACCGTCTTACCTGGTAATACCAAATGACGCTGATTAAACCCTACATATTGTGTGTAGCAAATATCGACTGTTTTGGAAAAGCGTTTTTCCCACTTAAAATTAGCTCTTGAATCAGGTTTTCCAATCCATATGTTGTACATCCTTTCCATCTCATTTGGTTCTGAACAACCAATAATTGCAAGGTAATTGTTGACTGAAGACAATTTCCACTTAATACTGGACTGATCCATTGGAAGTGCTATCGTATCGAAGTTATTCTTGTATGGTCTAAAGCACATAATGTTCCTTCGATAAATGTTGTTAGTCTCTTGTCGACCTTCAACCCAATAGAGTGCTCCATTTAAATGAAGATAGTAGGGATTTAACATTGCTATATCAAAGTCCAATAAAAAAGGGGGAGTCCATTCCATAACTGACGTGGTAAATACAGTCATCCAAGATTGATGCGAATGTTCGTACCTCTTCCACATCAGTATAATCATATATGCATCCATACATTTATTGTAAGCAAATCCAGTACGGGTTAATGCTGAAAAATACAAAGTCAGTTAGCACATTTTGTAATAATTAGATGTATATTATGTTACGCAACCATTGAGTTCAAGAAAACTTACGGTTGTTTGGCATCATCATCGGTGGAGAAATACTTATATTCCGACCGGTAAATGGGTTAGATATAACAAACAATCCATGTTGCATATCAGATATATGTCGCATGCAAATTAGCCCATCAATGACTCCTACGAAATCAAAATTGTGAAATTCTTGACATAATGGGTGTGGCTTCAGTTGGATACATCTTTCTGTAGACATGTCAGCAACAGACATAGTAAAGAACAGATTACGAAATATGCCCCGTGGAAACATTTGGCACGTTACAAACCGACATTTTCTGCTAATCTTTGAATGTTGATCATAATACCGGATAAACTCTTTATCTTTTATACTATTGTTCCAATTTTTCGAGACCATTCTCATATTGTATACAACGAATGGATCTAACCGGGACATAATATAAAACATTATAAGACATGGAATGCCACAATCATTGTCAAACATTGCGTCCATCATCCCTGAAACGAAGAACAGATATAAAAAAGTTATGATAGCACAAATAACTATACCCATGAATATAATGATTATCTCTGATAATAATAAACAATGTAGACATAATCATAATAATCTATATATCA
>QANZ01028138.1:32957-57715 GCA_003254925.1 Chamaecrista fasciculata | reverse complement strand
ATTTTATAAACTTCAAACGCTCGAATTCAATGGCTGCAAATGCGTCACATACGATTTGCTGAAACAACCTCCCTCCCCGTATTATGGTTTGAGCTTCTCTAGTCCTCTGTTGAAACCTATACGAAAAGTATTGTTTCAGTGTTAACCTCTTCCGAACTCTACTGTTGGGGACAGAACCCTCCCTATACTGTGTATCCTCCCTGTAACCATCTTCCCCATACGGGAACAACAGAGGGTACTGCAGTGGGAAATATGCCGGATGTAATTCATCAATTCTCTGTAGCTTTCCATTCTGTTCTTCCACGACAATATCTCTTTCAGCATTAGCCATGTCAAAATCACCAACTACTAATGCAGCGATCTCCGATGCAGTTGGGAGATTGTACACTCTAGCGTCAGATTTGCGCCTTTTAATCAACTTAAGCCTCAAGGGAGCTGCGTGTCTAGTTGACAGTCTTTGTTTCACTTGTCTATACACCTTCACCAATGAATTGTATCTGTCCAACATCTGTGTCAATTGGAGAACAACATTTGCATCACATTGATCAGCATGTGAACCATTCCTGCATAATTTTTTAATTTGTAATTACCCAGCTGAATTAAACATAACTTTAATAGTGTATAAACTTTAACCTTACCTCGAAGTAGACAATCTGTTGGATACCTCATTATCAGTGTCGTATATATATATTTGTGAAAACCGAGGGGCATTTCCAGGCATAGGCAGTAGGCTCCCCATAAAGTGCATGTTCTGACCACCCAAACGGAAAACATATGGTCCTTGCCCATTGTTAACCGTGTGGTCAATCTTCCCACCCATTGATGTGAATGAAAACATATTGTTGTACACCCTTATGTTTTTCATGAATCTGTTACTCATTGGAGATGTCCTACTCATTAGTTTTTCCAAAATATCAGGAGGTCTTTTCATCAGCGGCAGCTGAACTTTTCCCTTCATACAACACAGTGCGAACTTCGGATTATTAGTGTTACGGCCCTTGTCAGATCGTTCTTCCTTCCACATAAGAGCACCGCAATACTCGCATTCGTAAATAGGCTGACCGATATCCCAGTATTCTGCAAACATTCACATTAATGTACTAAGCTCAATATTAGACGATGCCAGCTTATAATATATGCCTATATGTTATATTCTTTCATAAAGAATTTCTTACCAACAACCTCCAGTGAACAATCCTCTGTGGCAATGGGCGATGCACTACGCTCATGATCTGTGAATGAAAGAATTTAAGATAATGAGTCACAATGTTATAACACTACTACAATATTTTAAAATTATGTGATAACGACAACAACCACTCCATGTGTCTACAAAAAATATAATTAGTTACATTTGATTGTTAAAGCAAAAAATAGTTTAAGCACATGTATAAAATTTTTTGAAATCATTGCTTGAATATAATTTGACCGTATATGTATGTATATAAACATATACCATTAAACAAATGAAACGTTGATCTTTTGTTTTTCATCCTCCAGCGACGATACTGTCTGTTACCTGAAATAAACAAACAAACATGACACCATCACATTAAAACATACAACATATGTAAACTAAAACACTATATTAGTATATACAGCTATATATCACTTACTTTTGGAAATATCCTCATTTGGACACGAAAACTTCGACTTCGTACTTTCAACTTGCTTGTCTGGCGCAAAGTTGTCTGTCGTAATATCAATCACGTTCATAACACAATAAATTTATTGTTTATAACATATATACATGGGAGAGCCAATATTTTAACTAATAATATTAACTATTTAACACGTGCCTGATTGAATACCATTCGAATCTGTTGAGTGTATCTCTGGAGAATCAAAATTTAGTGTTACTGGTTGTAATGGTGATGATTGAGTACCTGCTGACATACGATACATAACTATGTTGATCTAAAACGTAATAATACCAATAAACTAAAAATAACCATGTTATATGTGCACATCAATCGTCGTTGACTTTAACGAATAATTGATTAACTGAGATTATAACGCATATCTTTTAACGTGTCAAAACGACTTTGACTAAAACTACAAATTGGTTGCTGATCTGTTGTGTCGATTGTGATAAATGATGACGGTACCCCTAATAAATATTAAACACACATCAATAGATATGTTAATATAACTTATTTGATATGATGACTCCGAACAATAAACAACAATGGGTATATGTGGAAATGTATACAATATCATATACTCATACTACAATTTTATATGCTTCTTGATGACATCGTTTATAACTTACCAATTTGTGAGTTGTTAGCAACTCCATAAGTACCTAATTGCGACCAACGGTTGATTCTGCTCACGTAATTTACAGAATTTGATGACGTAATACCTTACGAAGAATTATAGGACGTCATTTTGTTGTACATATAAACAAAAGTTACAATTAATAAAACTGACCATGCATGACTTAAAATAGAGTTCTGAATTAAACTTTAAATCAAAATATCTATCTACCTTGAATGAGCCTTGTTTGTGAAAATGGGAAACCAATGTTTGGAGTAGCACCATGTAAATTGGTTACGTCCGAAACTGTATAATTGATATTTTACACAGATGACGTAAACGTAAATTAGGCTGAATTCAGTTATATATTGTACAATTCACAATGAAAATTCAAAAAAATGTCAAAACAACAGGAATAACATGAGTTTACTTTGTGATCCATTTAGTAGGCCGGCTCCCGAGTAACATGGAATATCTTGATTAAAAGCAGCAGGTGAATTGTTGAACGGTAATCCGCCTAATGAATTCAAAATATAGAATTATATGTACGCATGTATCAAATTACCACTAATAAAAATACATGTGGTTAAATAACAAAATGTTTATATCACATTTCTTCACCAAAAACAATTTATTGTTACCATTGTTATCCATAGTTCTGCGGTGAACTGAATTGCCACTTAGATTGCATTGCTTTATATCATTGATTGTATATCCTGCATATATCATGTGGAGATAGAATTACAATATCAGCTTATCATGTCCAATTAATATTACATGAATTGCTCTGATGATTGCCATTATCAACACGTAACATTAATTTATGCAAATTTATATGGTTATCTGTTTATCACACAGATCGATGTCGGCAAAAAATAACCAACAACACATTCACGTATGGAAAATAATGTATGTTTATATATGCTTTACAAAAATTAACACTATAATGCAATAAGGAAATAATCTGCAAATGTGTGATACCTTGCATCCTATATGGAGTTGCAACAATGGTGCTGGAGTTTTCCTTGTTGTTTTGTGTATCTGTTCCTTATCATCGGCAATGTTAAATGTATTTACTTGACACGATTACAATTTATATGTACATATACTACATTCACCATATATATTAATGGTGACTGGTTATTGTATGTAAACGTACATAAATTTTTCTCCCTCATAACAAACTATTCAAAAAACATACCATCAGAAACAACATAAAAATTTGATTAAATGACTACCTTGGGAGTGAACTGCGCCATACTGAACTTTGCTAGATGTAGGCCTTTGCACAGTAGATTGGTCTGACCAAAGAGGAACTTGAAATAATTTGACAATAGATTACAAAACTAATGAGATTCATCTAAATATTACGTTAACTAACAGTAAGTGAATATCAAATTATTTTACCTCATTATCAAATTTGTTATTTCGAAAACATAAAAAGCATAAATACACAACGTTGTAGAGAATTTTAACATTGCCAACGACTAAACACGTAAAATACTTGTATTACAACAATACTTTACTTGATTTGTATGTCATATCATAATCTGTATTAAAATCCTCATCTATAAATACTTCATCTATATACCATATACCTTTATCTTAGTTACATATAACTTATACTATTTAAATTACTATCCGGAATTAACTGTTGATATTAATCTAATGTCCATATAATTTCCGTTTGTGATAACATCTTTTTAACACATAGGAGGTGCCATGCTCACACCTGGTGGTCATTTGTAACATAAATACTGAATAATTGAAAACTACTCTTTAAAGCAATCGTATATGAATTATTGCACATGTGTTGTGGTAACTATTAATTCCTTACAACTTGAATTCGTAATATTGGATAGAGGTGAACGGGAGCATAACGCAAATGGTTGTTTCGATGCTGGAATATCTCCTGCATATAAAATATCGTATTAGTGTATGTGTATATGGTAACTTTAACTAATATGTACTACAAAATTTCTGACAACTTATATAGCATTCGAATATAATATTTTTTAACGCCGAATGTTTATATAATATCATACCATTTAGTGAAATAACTTCGTTGGATGTTTCACCAATCTGACTGTTTATACTTCTACGTACATTTCTGTTCTGTGATTCAACAGCTGCAACGAAGAACATTCAATACACGCGAATACTGTTTTTAGCGGTGGTACCCTCGCAAAATGCAAAGACAACATATATACAAATGTTTATATACAAAAAGAAACATTAAATCTCCAGAATCAGACATACCACGTATATCGTTGATAGATCTCTTGAGCCTTATAAAATTGATACGATTTCTCCTTGCTTCTTTATATGTTGAATCTCCATCGTTGGTATCCATTATTCACCTGTTTCAAATCCGACAAATGCTATGTTATCTATATATACAACATTTCTCTACCTATATGAATCTTTCGAGGGAAGAAAATTCAAATAATACTGACAACAGTCCGTGAATCAAAATATTTGAAAAATTTGGTGGTTGGGATCTTCAGTAATACCTTTTGGCCGAAATTTAAAAATTGATTTAATTGGGGACATGATAAATGCATCAATGATAGTTTCATAATATATTAATCAATTAATGTTTTGAAATTAATTCCAAAATATGCCAAAATGAGTTTTGACCGTATAAGAAACTTAAACGGCTTTTGATACTTCGATTACATGGTACCCCTCAACACCATTTTGAAAACGTCAACAAATTTCTTTTGAACAACAATTGTAATTCAACACTATGCCATCGTGTCATATCTATCGAATTAGGTATAATTGTTTGTGAATTGTAATAGATATACCAAAGTAATGTGATGTTCCAATATAAAAAACCACACAACAGCATCTGATATACTACTCAACCATTCCACCATAACAATTTTAGTATATTATTATGATGTATTAATCCGTCAGTCACATTACGTTTTGTGTCTGCAATCAAACAGTCAACTATGATGATGTTTAACATCAAAATGAGAAAATTGTCTAATAGGAAACTAACCTCTAAAATAGATCGTACAGTAGACCATTATATTACACCGGCGTTGGTTCCTACCTATCGAATTCTTCTATGAATATCCCATTTCTTTGACATGTCGATTTCTGAGACATAATGGTACATAATGTAATATGTATTGCTACATTACTTTATACTTCCACATACTGAATTGATGTGTAGTTTGTGATTTGTTTAACAGTCTAATTTGAACATAAAATTTATATATCGTATAACCATTAATTCTTGAATTTTTTATGAACACCACGTATACAATTGAGATGTTGTGCACAGTACTTTTTATAGTTGTTTTTTGGTGAATTGATGACTACACCACAACATATATTGCTATGACGTATGACATCAATGTCACCTTAATATTATATTATACTCTATTATCATATAACCTACCCAAACTATATAAAAATTATGTGTTGTACTTCATTAATTATACATTATGGTCAGCTACGGCTATCTATGCACATAGCTACTTAAACGTCTACATGTGCTGACATTTTTGTAAATACTGCCGATGCATTTAGTATGATATGCTACCAACATTTTGGAGGCAATAAGAATGTGATTGAAGTTATTTTCTGATATTTGACTTGACTATTGTGAGTATAAGCAAATTGATAAAATCTGTTACGTTATCGTACTTGTATGTCATATTCAATATACCTTTCTGATCATCATTCAGAGTTGTACAAATCTCTTGTTATATATGATGCTAATAATATGTATGTGCATAAATGATGACCCGTATTATGGTTGATAATATCTTTTTGCAAGTGCGCTAGTTATTACTTTAAATACGAAAAATGCTTTCATATGACACAAATAACAAACATATTGTTAACGGAATCCAACTTTTCCCAACGCTAAATTGAGATTTATTTTATAATTGTAAATAACAATGATCAGAAAGAATCGAAAATTCATAATAAAATAACTTATAATATAACCCATCCGATTTTAATTCAATATTAGTAAAATCTCCGATCATTACGACAGTGATGGAGGACTGTCAACGAACCCAGCACCGCATGTTATATTGTACCAAGTATTACTTTGCATTAGGACTCTTTGAATTATTGTCGCATCCATTACTATTTGTAAAAACATCTACGCGCTGATCTTCACCGTCCACCTACAAAATGAGCAAATTATACACTATTATATACATGACCTACTTCTTATGCCAAAGTTTGGCAAAAATTAAATGATTAACATTATAAAAAATGTACGAAGATTAATTGACCTTGTGATGTTTATTGTGGTACTCCACAAATTCAGCATTCATGATGCTGTCGTACCAGTTCTTCGACAAAAGTCGCATGCGATATACATCTTCAGCATCAAGGTACGATAATATGGAGCGGAGTTGCTTTGCCGACAAACCTTGACCATTTTTGAACGTTTTATCCATTCTAGCTGACAAAACAATGGTATACATACAACACATATTAGAATAAGTTTCTTATTATATTTGATACGTCTGTTATATAGTCTCTATAACAAAGAACTATGCAATGAAACCCATAACTACTCTGAATCGTCAATCTATGACATTATATTAATCAGAATACAATATGTTACATGTTTATATAGGTCAAAACATATGAATACATAAAAGGATTCCATATACGCAATTAATACAATGCCATAATATTAGTACAACCACATAATAATTTACATTCCTATCAATTAAAATTTTATATATGGTATTTCCTTCGATTATGTGATGTTGATTTCGATTGATTCGTCTAATACGTATTCATTATAGTCGATAAAATTGTAAATTATGTAATTCTAATTATTATATATGCATATCATTATAATTGATATAATCGAACTAACAAATCTGCCACGTACTAAAATTTTGGGATTTGATATAAACCTACAGTTGAATGGTCTACAGTCACGATGAATTATAACATTTACTATATATACTGTACAACCACGATACCTTCACAGAAAATAATTCCCAATTCTTTCACTGATATGTATAATATACCCAATACCAATCAAAATTCGTCGCACTGATAATTTCACTTCCTGATGATCAGACTCGTTGGTAATCAGCAAACAATGCTCCAAAAAATTGTCTAACAATGAATAAAATCAAATGGTCTATTATGTATTTGGTATATAATGTGTGATAAGATTCTTACATTTACCCAATGGTTACAAATTCATATGAATAATGTTCCATTAAACATAATATATATTGTATTCAATAGTTCAATGTAAACTTTTAAGGCAGAGATTTTAATTCCGTCATTATTTATCTAATTATACGATAAATTTAATACAGTTTCGCATATCTTTGGAAATTTTCAAACATCCTACAACGATTAATTTATACTGTTATATGACGCTGATTGGAAATTGACAATGAAATTGGATTATTCTATGTATAAATTTGACATTGACCACAATTGACAACGTCTAATGCGTTTAATAAGTATCTTGCTTTATGTTGACTTGTGTAGATAATGAAAATTATATTCTCCTGTTTCCGTCAGGAGTGTGTTGTGAATAACTAAAAAAAAACTATATATATACGTGTTGGGAATAATTAGCGGAAGGTTGTAAATGTCTCAACACCAAACTAATATACACTGTGCCTGGATTAAAAGTTAATGCATCATATAAACCTAGACCACAATACACACATACGCAAAATTAAAGTATAACTGCTCGTAACAAAAAATATAACACTTATTTCTTTTATTTCACACCTCGTATAAATAAGATGATAACAGCTTTCAAACTATTTATTAAAAAGGACAACTAAGTAGAGAAAAACTCCACTAATGTATACTTTAGAATCTCGTTAATGACGGATAAAAATCGACTAAATTGTCGATTACGTAATTGTAATGAATAGGTGATGTGATCTTCTTCGTAAGATGTTTCTGAGAGACGTCCTCATACATAAAACTTGGAAATGTTTTATATTGACCACCACCTAAACTGAAGGCTTTCGGAAAGAAGATACATTTGCCATTTGATAATCCAAGAAACTTACTCCTCATTATAGTTGGTTGTAACGAATAAAGGTGAAGCCACCCATCCCGTTCATTGGATGTACCATTCTTCAACCATATATTTAACGCACCTCCAATACTGTCTCTTATATTACTGGATGCAGCTGCAAGATGATTGTCCATAACTGAAATATGCCATTGCATAGTAAACCACCATTCAGGAAGTCGAATTGTATGGAAACTATTAATTTTACAGTTGAAGCATAGAATATTTTGACCAAATGCTCGATCAATGTTAGATAAATCTGCAAGCCAGTATATTGATCCATCCAAATGAACGTTTTTTGTGTACAACAACCCTACATCATAGACAGTCAATACCGGTAGGGACCACTGCATGCTAGATGTTGTGAACTTTGACATCCAGGTTTCGTGATGCCTCAAATTATTTCTCCATAATATAATTATCGAATAATCTTTTGACTCCGAGTTGAAAGCAAACCCAGCACTGTATAGACCTGGCAAGTTACGTAAATTTTTATTCCACACGGCCATAAAATATATCAGATACAGATATAACAATATATACACGTGAAGTAAAATAATACATTTACTCGTCAGTGGTGTCTGGGGCATGACCGTAATGTTCTGACCTGTAGACGGATTGCAGATGTAAAATATACGAACATTTGTTTGGGAAATGTGTTGCATGCAAATAAGTCCGTCTATTGTACCGACTAAATCAAAACGGTGTACGTGTGGCAATATGGGATGTGGCTTTATGAGGATCAATTCTTCCTCGGCGATGTAACTCCTTGACATGGTATAGAACGCCTTAGACCTCCAGAAGTCTGCCCCGATTTTGCATACCAGAATATGACGTTGACGCCTCAGCTTCGATTCTTTGTTGTGCTCTTTAACAAATTCATTGTCCATTATGCTATCGTACCAATTTTTTGAAACCAGTCTCATCTGAAAAATAAATGCAGGGTCAATCAAAAACATAATGTTCATCATTATATATGAAGAAAGACCACGGTTATTATCAAAAAGAAGCTCCATGGTGTTGATACAGATGTATTGGTACTGATCTGCTATACCTCCAAGACTACGAACTGATATAAATGTCAACTCTTAATTACCAATAATGAATACTTTATATCAAATAATGGAGTATAATGACACCATTATAATTATATCACATATCACGCAGCAATTGTCGATTAAATCGTTCACAAAACTATGAAATGTCAACGCTTGTATTAATACAAATTTTAAAAACGTATAAATGGGAAACTATTTTTTTACAATATAATTGAGAAAGAATATTGTCAATAAACGCACATTATGAACAATTACTTATTATATATCATTTAATTCTAACTTACAATTTAAACATAATCAATAAACGCACATTATTCTGTTCTTCTACACATTGGATTATATAATTATGCCGTTACGCATTTTCTACGTCGTTCGTATTGATCCGACAAATAACTACTTTATAAAACTCTAATATCTTATACTATCCAACAACTTGACCTTCGATTAAGATTTAATATCAATACTTTATTGTTTTTATATTTATCTATCAGCAATTTTGACTTTGCATGAAAAAATCTATAACGTGTCGTTAGTTTATAGACTAATAATTCACGAAATACTTTCATGATTATACATTGACGGCACTATTTCAGACCAACTCCACCTTAATTAAAAATATTGGTCTATGTCTAAGACTCCTGTGTAATATTAAAACTTTATAAAATGTATCTCGATGTAAATCTCAAGAATGCATTTGTAAAATATGTCATAGTCTATTGACAATATAACAATATACTCATAATAAAAAAATGGCAATATATCTCAATTTATACAAAAACAACATACTCATAATAAATATGTAGCAATGGATTGATGAATTACACAACATTTGCATATAACAATATCAAACTGAAATATATATCGTAGTCATCTAAGTACCACTATGATTTGTGATCTAAAACTTTGTCAAAGTCTCAAAAAACTCAACGAAGTTATCTATTCCGAAGTCGTGTGTCATAAATGGAGTCATCAACTTGACGTTTACATTGCCAGCACCATCCATATAATACATCCTACGACTGTACCTATAGTTTCGATTGTTCCTCATTAGCACACATGCGGCAAATAAAAACCTCTGGTTTGAGAACCCAAGATACTGTGAATCGGAAATTATAGGTGTCTTCGTATAGTGCAAATCCCAACAACAACTCGTCGTTGATTTTTCGTTGTAAAACCATATTTTGAATGTTCTCCATAAATCACCCACCCTAAAACATGTAGCTACAGACAACTGGTTATTGAAGACAGCAAATTTGAAAGTGAGATTGGGATTGTGTACAGGCAGGTCAATCCGGTATAGTCTATTTTCAATCGTATTAAAACAAATGATTCTATTACCGATATCACCGCTTTCATATGAACCATTTGACTGCCAGAATAGTTGACCATTCAAATGGTAACTCTGTGTGTGCCATGTACCGATGTCATACTCAGATATCAACGTCTTAGACCATTGCATCTCGTTGGTCGAGAATATGTTATAATGAGACTCACCATCGGAGTATCGAGACTTCCAAAATACAACCAGAAAATATGTGTTTGAACACACATCGAGTGCAAATCCATGTCTGATGACGTCTGCACATTAAAAATTATATCTTAAATGATGAAAGTAAAGATATCTGTATGTAATACGGAATAGACATGTCATCAACAGTAACTTACAATCATTAGATATAGTTTCAGGCATCTTGATGTGATAGTTCTGACCCGTAACGGGGTTACATATGACAAATGCACGTTGTCGTGTACCATTAGAATATTCCAGGCAGATTAAACCATCAGTGGTACCAACAAATTCAATCACGCATCCTGGTGGAAAGTGATTATGGATAGAAAGTAAACACCACTGTTCTTCTGTACTTGGTTGATTGAGTGAAGAATAAGCTGTATATAGGAGAAACTGGGTCAGGCACTACTTTACACGTCACAAGGTGCTTCACACGACGACACGATGATACTTTCGTGTGACGTGTGATGAAATTCTTATCGTTAATGCTAGCATACCAATTTTTGGACACTGTACGCAACCCGTAAAGATCAACTGCCTCAACCAATGACATAATCTCCATCATAATTTCATCAGGGAATCCACAACCATTTTCAAACAAAGTTTGCATATCGCCTAACAAATAACAATGTATATTTGTCTTAATAACTTGACAGATAAAATGCATGAAAATGCTGCTTAATTTATACAACGGTCATAAACTGTGCGTGGTTTCTGTCAAAGCCCCATATAAAATTTTTGATTTCTATCAATACGTATGAGAACAAATCACCTGCAATTGGTAATTCCGGAAATTAATGAATATAAAATCATTTACTGAGTCTTAGCAAAATCGTTTGATTACAGATGATTACAAAAAGGCTACAAAATCAATATAATAAATAGGTTTAAGTGCATTTTTGGTCCCCTAACTATCGCAAAGGTCTCAATTTGGTCCCCTAACTTTTTTTGTTGCAATTTTGGTCCCCTAACTTTTGAAAACGTCTCACCATTGGTCCCCTAACTTTTTTGTTGCAATTTTGGTCCTCTAACTTTTGAAAACGTCTCACCATTGGTCCCCTTTTGGTCCCAAGTTAGGGGACCAAAATTGAGACTTTTTCGAAAGTTAGGGGACCAACAGTGAGACGTTTTAAAAGTTAGGGGACCAAAATTGCAACAAAAAAAGTTATGGGACCAAACTGAGACTTTTGCGAAAGTTAGGGGACCAAAATTGCAGCAAAAAAAGTAAGGGGACCAAATTGAAACCTTTGCGAAAACTAGGGGACCAAAAGTGCACTTAAGCCTAATAAATATATATTAGTTACATATTAATTAATAATCTAAATTAAGGTTCAAAATAAATTACTGATTTGTGCCTAACGCATTACATTGTGTCAAAACAAACTTCTAAAAGCATAATGACTTACGAAATTAAAATCTGATTGAAATGCTATTAAATCGTTGACCACAACCTATCCATAAGAGTGGAAAAAAAAAATTAGATTACACTTTTGAGGCGGTAAATAGGTATGAAATGACATTTTAATAAGGCATTTACCTGTGATATCATTAAAGTCAAAAAAAAATTATCATACTTGTATGTGTCTATTGATTCATAATGAACAGAACTATATCAATGAATTTAAAATCAAATATGAACTATCTTAATTTTATGTGCAGATATGTGCTTGCTTCTGATTAAATTGTATTAGATTAGACAACTTCATTATGAAATATGACAAATTCTATATATAATCTACTATATCTATATATATCGCTATATAAATTAATCATCAAGATTCAAAACAATTCCCTCCAAACAATTAAAGTTGGCTATTCGTATTTTTTTTCTTAGGAGTCGTGGTTAAATATGGGATAAATTAGACCTGGTAATTCCCCCAATCAAATGCTCGTTGACCGGTTTATGGATAAACTTTCAAACCTGCCTTTATTCTTAAATTAAAAAATACATTAAGCTGTAAACAGTAAAAGTAACATAAGAGAAACTAAAATTTAGTTAATGATGGATAAAACTCAACGAAATTTTCCACCAAAAAATCATAGGGAAGGAATGATGGGATCTTCTTCGTACATTCCATCTGCGAACCGACACAGTATCCAACATTACAACCAAATTCATAGTCGCGACCCTGGAGTTTGAAAGTCTTCGATGAAAATATCAATCTTCCATCTGAATATCCAAGATATTGACTCCTACTACAAATACGATCTTCTGGGAATTGCTTAACCCAATCATCTGTGTAATTAAGATTATCATTCTTAATCCATAACTCATAATCTCTCTTCAGCGACCTTATCTGCCCACCTGATGTAACTGCTATACATTCGTTAAGTACAGATAGGTACCAACTACCAGCATTTGAGCAATGTGGGAGTTTAATACTATAAAATTTGTTCTCTATGCAGTTGTAACATACGATGTGGTTAACATCTTCCACACTTGAATATGATGAGTGTGATAGCCAATATAAACAACCATCCAACTGCACGCTTTTAGGAAAGAATAATCCAACGTCGTTCAAACACATCGCTGGATTAGACCATTGCATGTCAAGCGTCGAAAAAGTTGTGATCCATGATTCCTTGGAATTATCGTCATTCTTCCACAGTACACTAACATAAAAAGAGTTGGAATCGCGATTGACTGCAAATCCATACCTGATCAAACCTGCGTTAAGCAAAACATTTTGTAACATCTTATTAATAGACAATAAAATATTAATGTTTTTTTGTGTCATAAAAACTTACAGTGCCGTGGTGTCATTATATGTGGGTTAATTATCATATGCTGACCAGTTGCAGGATTGAATAAATAGAATAATCGTTCGTTGCTGTCAGCTGCATAGTGCAAGCAAAGTATCCCATCAATTGAACCCACAAAATCAAATCTGTGGAATGGCCCAAATTCGGGATGTGGAGCTAAATGACACCATTCTTCCTCGACAATGTATTTCTTCGATATGGTAAACATTATCTTAAATGAATTGTAACCGGCAGCAATTTTACATGACATGATATGTCGTGCCCGGCGGGCTTTAGAAATCTTGTTGTTCTCCTTTATAAATTCTTTGTCATTGATACTGACATGCCAATTCTTTGACACAAGTCGCATCCCAAAAATATATGCGGCTTCAATTGACGATAAAATTATGAACATAACATCATATGGAATACCCCGTTGATTATGAAATAGTTCCTCCATATTATCACCGTGTTTAGGGATCCGTTACACCTGCGATATGACCACAACGACCAATATAAACTACGATATTATACGTCATACATGGTTAAACTAAATAATGTAACTTTTAAAAAAACAAAATTACAGAAAAAATAACTAATCACCTTATATCATGTATGAACTGGGAATGTATAAACTACACAAATAAATACCGTTGTTCAGTGTGAACATGAACATCACACTCGTTTTAAACAGGAAAATGACCAAGTAATGTCATGATAACCCACGAAAACTAAGGTCACTATTATAGGCGATGATTATGTCCAGCTAATTAACAATTAGTGTTGTATGATATATAATTTGGACCAACTCATTGTCACACCGACGTGGAATCTATTCATCAATTCAAACAATATTGCTTAATCCACGATCAGTATTCGATCCAATGTGCATAAATCTCGTGTGTTGTTCAATTTGACAAGCTTAATTTGTGCTCATTATTCCGTATGCAAAAATTTAATTAAAAAAAAAAATTGAATGCTTACTACCTATTTTACTTTTACAAAACTTCGAAAAAAAGAATTCAAATCATACTGACAATTGCTTAATTTGATTTAACAATTGCTTAATCAACAATTAAATTTCTTTTCAACAACACTGATGGATTGCTCAAATGACAAACCCATACTGACAATTATGGATGTGATGATTATGTATTTTGTGTTTAGTGAATTAGGAATAATAGACGATTATGTTTGGCCAGACTATGTTTGACAATTGAATAATAGACGATTGTTTTTATTGAATTAGGAATAATAGATGATTATGTATTTCTTTCCAAACTTTTTTGACAATTGATCTAATTAATTGATCAGACTATGTTTGGCCAGAAAAAAAAAACGAACCATTAGAAACATTGGATAAGTACTTGTTAATTAGTTATTTCGAATGACCTTTCAACTATCTAATTTGAGATCGCGTGATGACATTCCCCATTTTGTATTGTTAAAAGGTTTCGAATTGGATGTGGACATAAACAATGTGAATTGTGTCAAGTAGAGACTTGAAATCCTGTTTTATTGCCTTGCCTGCTTATAATACAAATGGCTCCATACCTTCCTGATCAGCGTACATTTAAACATTCCACGAAAAATTAAACGCAAATAACACGGTTCTATGAGTCTTTGAGCGGCAGTTTTCCAAACATATTTTACAAATTATCTACAAATAATCAGACTATGTTTGGCCAAAAAAAATAACGAACCATTAAAAACATTGGATAAATACTTGTTAATTAGTTATTTCGAATGACCTTAAAACTATCTAATTTGAGATTGCGTGATGACATTCCGCATTATGTATTGTTAAAAGGGTTCGAATTGGATGTGGACATAAACAATATGAATTGCGTCAGTTAGATACTTGAAACATTGATCTCGGACAATTATAAACATTATATTAAACATCAACTGTAATTAAGATGCAAACAAACGAATAGAAAAAAACCATACATATTACAGATTCATCACACAAACGCTACATCTCTTGCATGAAACATTCAACAGCATAAAACAACCAAAATATCTGATATAGTTTGACAATTAGTTGGTCCAAAAACAAACAAAAGAGTCACAACACAATATTGTCCACAACCTATGCAAGAAAATGCAATTAGAACATGTAAAGAGTGTGATAATGCTCAGCCACATAGTTAATATAGAAACGTCTAGGAGAACTCCCATCTATCCTCCTGACCAACATAAAATCTCCCCCAAATAGACAAAGCATATCACGCTTACTGCCACGGTCTATGCAATATTCCGGTGCACAGAATAAATGACTTCCTATAGATCCGACAAAATTATAAACTTCTGGTACATAGTTATACTTCTCCAAAAGTACCATATCAGATCTTGGACTAAGTTCACTTCCACTAATCCATAAACGCAAAAAGGTTGAATTCGTACCAATATCAGGAACCCTATTTATAGCAGCAATCTTATCATTGACAATTATTATGTCTTCAAGTGTGCCATCATCAGGGATTGATAACACCTCTCTACTTATCAGATTAGAATTAGGGTCATAACATAATATATGATATCCCTCAATACCGTCATATTCCATACCAATGCCATGACCCATCCAATAAAACTTCCCATTTATATATTTGCTACGACACTTAAGATTGTAAATACCATGACCAATAACCAATGGTTGTGACCATACCTTCGTAGTGGATGTCATATATGACAAACACGAATGAGAAAAAACATAGTCACGTGTAACTTCCCACACAACAACAACTGAGAAACAGTTGTGTACCTCATCATATGCAAATCCATAAGCTGCTGTCCCACACACTATACAAAATACATTAACAAACGACAATACAAAAACAATTTGTCATAACACATATATAATTGATATAAACAGATTCAGTAAATCAGTATATGCATAATCCAAAATTACCTTGCGAGTTCCTTCGAGCGGGAGAAATAGATTGATAAATCTGCCCAGTAAGGGGGTTGGCCATAACAAACACACACCTATTTTGCTGATCCCACCTTTGCAAACAAAGAACACCTCTGACAGAACCCACTAATTCATAATCATGCTTAGGACCAATTTCAGGGTGTGGTGTTAAAATGGTTTGCAAAGGATAATCCTACAACTCTTGTGAAATCAGTATAAGTGTTTTATCATTTTTTATATTCATTGGAGATTGACCTTGGATGATAATCTCTCTTTCAGCCTTGGGGCCAAACCTAGAGTAGAAATCGATAAATTCACTACTGCGAATGCTCTTATACCAATTTTTAGACACCAAACTCAATTTAACAACCTCTAAACAATCTAAGGATGACAGAATCATAAACCATATCAAATTGGGATATCCATCTTCAGAATCAAATAGCAAAGCCATACCGAACTCAACGTCCACAGATAAAAACCTAAACAAAGAAATATAAAATATAACTCAATACTCGATTTCACGAACAACCATATAACAAAACCTAACGAATAATAAATAGAACTATATAACACACATGTTTCATGAATTTGGAGTGGTACGACGAATATTAACCACCAGAATATTATACCAGAACAAACTTACCGACGATAGACGAATCGCACCGGAATTTGTGACTATGTAACCTAAAACTCTGCAACACAGCTACTCTGAAGGAAGCGAATAAGTGTACAAACCCTAACTCATCTCTTTTATATTTTTTCGTAAATGGGCTTTTTAAAACAGGCCGTGAATATATTTATTCAGTTACCAAAAAAAACATCAATTGGCTAGCGATATATCAAGGTTTTCGGAAACAAAAATTCAACAACGCTTTAAAATATACCAACATTAGAAAATACCTATGAAACTAATAAATTGATTCGTCTACAGATACAAATTAATTTGAATTGCCTAGACTGAAAAAAAAATTGTTTCAATTGTATAGACAGTCATCTAATTTTCATTCCATATCGAAAATCTTTGGTAACTAACCGTAATCCATTATAAATATTTTTTTCCGCCTTTACCATATTTTAATATTACAATTAAAAAACAGAAAGATTTCCCAATCGGATTAAATACACAAAACTCCGTTTGAAATTGTCGACTCGATATGAACAACCATATGATACAGAATGCGTGTGATCAATTAATTAATGTGCTATAAACATCAAAATGGAATGAAATAAATGGAGAAAAATGTCCAATTTTTTTATGAATTATGTAATTAATTTCCTAATAAATATCAATAATGTGTTCTGCGGTGATTATTCTTGTATAAACAACATAATGGCATAAGAATTAATATGTCTAATAATGAATATGAATTATGCTTACCGTGATTGAATAGAGACAAACAACTATCTGTCTTTTAGTTTATATAAATTGTGCAACTGAATCACAAATTACGGCTTAACCATATGCATTCGTTTAGTTATGCGAAATAATTGCAAAGTCGGTCTATATTGACAGCATGTTTCCCCTCAAAGAAATTAAAGAAAACTTCATAATAAAAAACAAATAGAAGAATGCCTAAATAACTAATAAAGGAATTCTCCTGCAAATACACATTAACTTTAATTACCTAAAATGTAAAACAATGTTTATGGCATGAGGATAGTTGGACTATGAAACAATTTCGCATAAGAATTAAAAATTCATCCCAGTTGCATAAAATCCATCCGAAAATTCATCCACCATTCATCCACCAATTAATTACAAATCCATCACCATTTCATATCATGCATATTTAGTATTATCCGAGACATGACATATCTTACCTGAAAAACTAAAAAAACAACTGATGGAAGAATAGATATGTACTTTGCTAATTAATCCAACAGCATATATTATATGTACTGAAACATAGAATTCGACAGTATTCAACATATTACAACTTGGTATTAAAATAAAAGAAAAAAAATCAACTCGCAAAACAGAGTATACTAAACTAAAAAGACAAATTCATCCCCATCTCAACATATCAAAGTCCAGTGGTTGATGTTTCCATGCTAAACTCCCCCAATTACTATGGCGCCTCTCAATTATGTTCTCAAACCATCCGAACTCATGATCCACCTGACACCTTAAGCAATCATTCGGCAAGTTGAGGTCGTCATCCTCCTCAATGAAAAACCATTTTCCATTTGCAGGCCTCCAGTGATTTTTGCACTTCTTACCAATGCATAGTGTGTTTCTAGATTCAACCGCACGGTTCGTTATAAAATTCTTGTTCGAAAAAAATGACCAGATGGCTTTCCTACATTCAACGACACATTTTTCGTTCCGCAGTAATTGAAATAATTGAAGGCAGTCTGTATATTGTAGTTTACTGAGCATATCAGATGTGAATGTATATATACCGGATAAATGAATAAGGCAAAGAGCATAGATAGCAGGGCGGTGCCCTTCTTCTGCAGAACGGATTATCAAATTGATCTCCGCAACTCCAGTGTGTAGATATTTGAAGAAGAGAAACATACCCTTGCGGAACATCGCCTCTGGATTTCCATTACGTACACATAGATTGAAAAATCTTTCCTTTTCCTTCGACATGGGGTCCCATTGATCAAGCGTAAATTTGTCCATATCAAGTGACCTCAAAACTGTACTGTCGCGGCAGAGGAAACGGCATTTGACGCATGTCTTACATAGGTTGACTAAATCTTCAACATCAACCGATCCAACATACTTAGCAATGTATATAAGAAGTTCCTCTGGCAATTGGAGTAACATCGATGACTCAGAAGAAGACGATGAGGATGTTATCTTAGCACACTTCTTCATCGGTTCCATTCTGTAAAGTGGAATAGACATTCGTTAATAACAAAACTTTGCAACTTTTTAACATTAATATATAGACCTGAATCGTCATGCGCCACATGAATCAATGTGTTTCTATCCTCATACCGTCACGAACATTAAGACTCATAACTTACCCTCGATACATGAAAGGTCACATTGATCGTTTAGTACTTGACTGTTTTAGCGAATATTTAATAAACCAAGTTTGGTTAAATAATGTGATATTCACTCTAATATTGATATTGGTACACTTACATTTTAAATTATATTTTAAAAATAGAGATTGGTACATATCTATTTTTTGGCCCAAGGTTGGTCAAATTTGCACCATTCACACTTCTGTTAAAATACATATTTAACATAAAATCAATTGGCAAGCCCTATTGATGATGCACCCATGACGATTGATTATTGCAACGAATTATTGTTTGCTATAAAATGAATATTACAAAGTCCATCTATTATTTATCCATTCTGCAATTTTCTTCTAAACTTCATTCGTTACATGTGATTATTGCACACAAACCAAATGAAGTATACTTTTTTCAAAATAAAAAACACAATTGGTTATATATTCCTGTTAATGCACCCATACGGACTTCATTTGTTATTGTAATTTGTACAACGTATTCATTTTATTGTTTCAAAATTGGGTAATATATATATTCTTTGACAACCTAAATCTTCGTAAACACCAATTTTGTCGAACTTATACATATTGCATATTATAAGCCCACAAAATATAAAAATTAAAAAACTTTAAAT
Source organism: Chamaecrista fasciculata (assembly GCA_003254925.1). Taxonomy (NCBI): domain Eukaryota; kingdom Viridiplantae; phylum Streptophyta; class Magnoliopsida; order Fabales; family Fabaceae; genus Chamaecrista; species Chamaecrista fasciculata. The sequence continues at coordinate 37,579 of QANZ01028138.1, read as the reverse complement.
GCCATTTAAAATTACGAACAAAAGCATAATTCATAAATCTATTAATAAAAATTGTTACGTAACAATATCCCACGCATTGAAAAAAATCAAAACTACTTGATGCACGATGCCCATTTGACCATAAACTCAAAATTGGACCTGCGAAAATTGAAACATAGCAAAATATTTAACATATGAATAATTTGGTAGTGTGCCTTGTATAGTCTTCGTAAAACATCTTCTTCGATAACAGAACATGATATCACGTTCAGATCCTGCGTTCCTTGAACGCCTATCAGATAGCACCATACCATCTTCTTCAAACCCTATAACATCGTGTTCCTGGTCAAGATTGTCTACCTTTATATAGTGCACTAACATAAAATCAGCTAAATCATCAGTCCTACTGACCCACAAGTTCATCAGTACTCGTTGGTCTGATATAAGATGGCGAAACACAACACCAATTTTGTTATTAACAACAGTGATATATTCAGGGAAACCGTCATCTATTAGCTCAATATCGCAGGTGCTAATATTTTTGACTCCAGTATTGTAGCACATAATAAAATGCACGAGATCATTGTCCTCCGTAGGCCTCACACCAGTCCAGTATATCTTGCCTTTAATATGAATTGCTCTTTGATACATTATTGTGTCAATATCATGTGGGCATTCAACAGGAGACAACCACTCATAGTTAGACGTCGAGAACTGTGACACCAAGGAAACCTTATCTTGGGAGTGGGCCTTCCACATCAAAACAATCACAAACTTACCATTGACTGAATCAAACGCAAATCCGTAAATAACTTTGCCTATCAAACATACAAATATACAATATAACTATGTTAGATAAATATTGGTATATAGTGAAAACAGTGTTTCAACAGATAATTGATAGACGTATAATATCTTAAATACCGTCTTTGATGTCACGACCAGGTGAAGTTGTCTCTATCATTTGTCCAGTAAGAGGATTACACAAGACAAATTCGTAAAAGTTATCCTCGTTCAACTTTTGTAGACACAACACACCGTTAATAGCACCAACTAATCCATATTGGTGAACTGCGCCTATGCTTGGGTGAGGGACCAACACAGTGTCACGATTCTCAACAGCTACATCAGTTGGACTAAGCATCAAACTCCTGGCTTTAAACGAATCATCTCCAAGATTGCACACACCTTCCATTATAAACATAGTAGAGGACATATCACCGTATACAGGATTCATAGCACTTCTGTAAGATATATCAAACGACAGGATGAAAAATTATTTGCCATACGTCAGTCCCCTTCATACATAAAACATCACCAAATAGATGAAATTTATGATATAAATATGGTGTATTGCCCGAGTCAATCCCTTATCATATGGATGGAACGAATATGCAGACGTGATAATTAAAAAATTAACCATACCTTTCCGGTAGGCTGCAATCTCCAACTCAACTTTGATGTGTATTTGTTGAGTTATCTAACCCGAACAAAACCCCTTAGATCCAGATAACTTGCTTGAACATATGAAGAGAACGCAATACCAAAAAACTTCTACATAAAAGGAAATTTGTAACTCGAATAAATAAACTAACAAAATATATAGACAACACTTCTTGCGTGGGTCTGACTACCAAGCTTATTGATAAATACTATATTTTCAATAGTATTTATGATACACTTATATTTTTTTATCAAAAAAAAAAATGAACCTGTTACGTGACTTGCGCTCCAATTCGTTAACTATATAAAGTTATGATTTTGGGCTTTAATTCGAATAGGATTATCTTGCACTGAAATGTGATTAACTAATGTGCTAAAAATTATCAAGAAATCAGCATTAATAAGTGTACGTTGTTATTATAATAGATTAGGAAATGTTTAAATTGAATCTATCATTGATATCCAAATGGAATGTTATTTCGTAATTTGCAAGGAACTCAATCAGCTGAAAAAATCCCTTCAAAATCACAACAGCTTCAATTTTCAGTATAATTTAACAGAAATATATTTGATGCCGGTTTTTTTAATCAACCAAATCAAAAAGATTCATCCTGTTTGGAAATAGTTAACAACCAATCACATTTATTCGAGTTGACCTAAATGACCAATCATATTAAATTATACTTATAAATATATATAGAAAACACCATATTTAATAGCAACGTATTCCACCCAAATTTCATGCAATCAATTGGGATATCAAAATCTTGATCTATCAACAGATTTGTCAAAACAACATTCACGCACGCAATTTTATTTTTTAAATTTCACAAATGATGCAATATATCTTCTTTAATTTATTTTTTGGGCAGAATGGTATTTACACCTATTGTGGTTTCATATTTTACATAATGGTATTTTACCAGATAGTAAAGCAATCTATATTGCATTTATTAATTATTTATAACTTCACATTGCAGACATTTCAGCACATTACTAAATGGATTTGGACTTTAACCCTAAATCACATATGTATTGTGGCAGCAATTATGGCCCAGTGAAAGTTGTGTGTACATAAAAATTGCGCTGAAATTCGTTATCTATATAAAGTTAAGATTTTGGGTTTAAATTCGAATAGGATTATCTTGAACTGAAATGGGATTAACTAATCACTAAAATTATATATGAAATTTGCATTATTAAGAGTACGTCGTTATTCTAATAATTAGGAAATGTCTTTATTGAATCTATCATTGATATCCAAATTGAATGTTATTTCGTAAATTGCAGCGAAGTCAATCAGCTGAAAAAATCGCTTCCAAATCCCAACAGCTTCCATTTTCAGTTGACATCAGAAATCTAATTGATGCCGTCCTTTTCAATAAACCAAATCAAAGAGATCCATGCTATTTTGAAATAGTTAACATCCAATCACATTTATTCTAATTGATCTAAATGACCAATCATATTAAATTACACTTATAAATATAAATGGCAAACACCATATTTAATATTAACGTGTTCCACCCAAATTTCATGCAATCAGTTAGCATATCAAAATATTGATCTATCAATATATTTGTCAAAACAACATTCACCACGCAATCTTATTTTTTAATTTTCACAAATGATGCAATATATCTTCTTTATATTTTGGGCAGAAATTGATGCGATATATCTACCCCTATTGGGTATTCATATTTATCATAATGTTATTTTACCAGATACTAAAGCACTCTATATTACATGTATTAATAATTAATTATTTATAACTTCACAATGCAAACACTTCAGTCCATTCTTAATTCGAATTGTGGCATATGTATTGTGGCATTAAATATGTATTGTGGCATATGTATTGTGGCATTAATTATGGCCCAGTGTAAGTTGTGTGTCCATAAAAATTTATGACATTGTTTCTGACATTAAATATTGCCGTAAAATTAATTTAAATTCATTCAAAACTATTAAATTTCCATTAATATCGTGCGAATCATTTAAGAATGTCACTGTTAAAGAGTGCGTTGTAGTCGAACCAATTTTCTATACAGTATGATAAAACTGAGTTATCGGCATTCAATTAAAATCTCGTTGACAACAAATCATACCATGGCATAGTTAATACATACATCTATTATAATTGGAATTCAGTTTAAAATGAATGAAATCGGAATTGATAATGTCAATCAACTTCATTATTCTAATTGATACAACAATTATAATTGAAATATAATATATTGGTACACAATTAAATCAAATATCAAAATAAAACGCTGGTGGGTTGTATACCACCATCCTAAATATATAAACCTGTTATATAATATGACCAAACAAATTCATATCTATTTCTAAGACAATGATATTATATATAGGATGGTGTTATGATTCTACACTATTGTTTGCTAGTAAATGTTTTGAGCAATAAATCGTCGTATGTATACATCTAGATTTGAAGTTATATATCAATATGCCACACCAGACAAATGTATGTGCCTAAAATCATTATACTATATTCAATTGGTTCCCTCTATTACATTTATTAAATATTAAATATCCGTTATAGTTATGCATGTCATTAATTGAATGATAATACATTATTCGACATATACTATATAGTCATGAATGAAATTATAATAATTTTATTGATGATATTTCGATAACACACTTATTCATAAGTAAGAAAACCCAGAAAAATCTGTCTGAACAATAAGTGACATAATTATGAAGCATACTAAAAGATAATCAACATCATTGTATCCTAATCCTTCTCAACCTTAATCTTCTTCATTGCAAAATCGTCGTTGACAGGCGAATTTTCACTTGACGGATACGATGAAACTTCTGTGGATGATCTTTTATTAACTGATGATGTTGCAGACACATCAGGAGACGTGAGATCCTCGAAAAGGATTGTTTTGCCATCAACATCAAACACACCGGTCTTCAGACTATCCGGCGTATTATACATCACCTAAACATTAAACACCAATTAATATATAATTCCTTCAAAAACGCAATTAGAAATGATGATTTCTCATACCTTATCATCTGCAATATCTGGAGTATTAGCATCATTCATATTAGGGGTGTACACGGGCCGGGCCGGGCCGGGTTTCTGGTCGGCCCGAGACCCGGCCCGGTACAGACCCGGGCCGGGCCGGGCGGGGTCACCGGGTCTGGCCGGGTCCGGCCGGGCCAAA
>QANZ01028138.1:8716-20194 GCA_003254925.1 Chamaecrista fasciculata | reverse complement strand
GAGCAAGGGTTGCTGCTATTGCTGTAGGAACATACGAGCTTGTTTTGCCCTCTGGGCTTATTCATTGTTATTATGTACTTTCTTTAAGTTTAAACAATGTTTCTCTTTCTTATTGGATAAGGAAGTTTTGCATGTATTAACTGTAAATTCAATTTATAAAGATGATGTTTATTTAATAATCATTGCATCTTAAAATTGGAACGTCAACGTGATAACAATATTTATAACATTGATACGAAAACTCTAACTAATTCTAGTCCTATAATCAAAATTATGGCCATATTTATCGATAATAATAATGAAAATCTTAGAACAATAGTCTCACTGTCTTGTCTGATGTCAGAAAGCATTAGCACACAATTTCTTCTAAAATTCTTTATGCTTTTCTTAAAAAAACAAAATGGCCGATTATTTTTTCAAAATTGAAGAGTCCATAATATTCGCAAGTGGTTGGGACTTTGGTTTTGAGATCAATCCACGTGGTCCTCGAATGCATATATAGCTTTTTTTTTTTTTGGCCGAAGCATATATAGCTTCTTTCTTCTTTTATTTTATTTTCTTCCTTTTCCTAAACATTAAAATAATCATACAATTTACTTCTTAAAATATTATGGAGTTAATAATTTAATTTTTAGATGATTAAAAATTAAAATACGTAATTAATCCATAAAAAATTAAAACAGTATACTCTTTAATTTTTAAAGAATTAAAATAATATATTATTTAATTTATAAAAAAAATTAATAAATATATTATTTTAATGTTTCAGAGACTAAATTATATATTTTAATCTTTCAAAAATTATATTCTTTTTCTTTTGTCAACTCAATAGACTAAATTGTATGGTTACTCTAAACATAATTATCCTATGTATTTAGTGTTTACCATGTACACACAAGTGACAAAACACATATAGTGATGACGTTTTTATGATGTAATGCTGACGTAGCCAATTTGTGAGATCCAACGGTCAAGATCTATTACAAAGGCTACCATGAAGTCCTCCTCCCAATGGTCCAAACGACTGCCACGTATTTTGTTGAATCAAATGGCACTAATATAATAGCTTAAGGCTGGCATTATAAGCAAAATTATTAATTTTGTCTCTAAACTTTACAGTAAGCATCAATTTCATCCTTAATCTTTTTCTGCGTTCAATTTTGTCCCAAATATTTTACATTTCGGTTAATTTTTTCCTTTAACTAATTTTTTTCAATAAATTAATGACAGATTACTTATTATTTTTCAATCTGAGTTAGAATTTGAGTTTCTTTTATGCCAATTTTACATTACATATAATTAGTCATATAGATTCTAATGTTAATATTTGGCTAAAGTAAAAGAAAAAGATAAAACTTACCAAATTGTGAAACATTGGGATGAAATTGACTACAAAAAAAATATTGGGGACAAAATTGACAGTTGGTGTAAAGTTTGGAGGCAAAGTGTGAAACAATGGAGATGAAATTGACTGAAAAAAAAAAATTAAAGACAAAATTGACAGTTAGTGTAAAGTTTAAAAACTAAAATAACACTTCTGCCGGCATAATATAAGAACCTTGAATTTTCAGAAATTTTAAATTTATTTTTTTGTAATCAATAACTTTATGATACTTATTATTTACTAAGGTCAATAATTTAGTCCCTAAGGAAAATATACCTTAAAAAGGAACTGAAGTCTGAAAATAATAACTTTTTTTTTTTGCTTCAAATACGAATTTGTAAATTTTAATCACTTCAAATAAGTAGTGCACCGGCGGAGGTAAAAAATGGAATTTGATGATTTTTATATTTTAGTAAAAATAGTTTTTTATTATCCCTGAAAAAATGCCGTCTAATTTTTATATAATATAAAAAAACAGACTTGAAGACTAGGCTCCGTTCGTTTGCGCTTTTATAATAATCAACTTTGATTATACTCACACTACGAGTATAATCAAAGCTGATTATTTGTGTATTGGTGTTTGGATGAATGTCGATTATTTGGTGTGAAATTATTGAAATGGGTATGTAATGATTGTGGCTGGTAGATAGAAGTGTGAGGAAATTAATAAATTGTATAGTGGTAGAAATAGAAGAAAAAGTTGGAAAAAGTAAGATGTGATTTTAAAAAAATCAAAGTGTGTTTTGATGTGATTGTTACTTATAAAAAATCAGATTGTGTCACTGTTTGCCTCGAGAAACGTGAAAATATGATTATTTGAGAAGCATATTTTGAGGTGGTTATTTTGTTTGGTCAACCAAACTCATTTTTGTCTACGAAATGGTCAACCAGAGGAACTAAATTGTATCAATTTCCCCAATCCAGGCCTCGACATTTGGTCGACCAATGCAAGCTTTAAAATGGTCGATCGTTTGACATAAGATGAGAGAAAAGGAAAAATAGCGTTCGGACCCCCAAAAAAATGCAATGTGGCTCATGGTCGATATTCGGTCGACCATTTTTTCACCGGTGGACCGAATGTCGGGCCTGATAGCAATCTCGGGTCGATATTCAGTCGACCATTGACAAAATCGGTCGACCATTTCAAGTAAATAACCATTTTAGCCTTGTGATGTGTGATTGAATCTATTAGAATATAGGTAATTATAGGTATATATATATATATATATATGGGTATAAGTGTAAGTGAGTGTGTTTGATTATAAAAAAAATCATGATTATAATTTGATCAGAAAAAAAACACAAACAAACATGCTTATCACGATTATAACCAGAACCTCTAATATTTTAACAAGTAAACATGATACACTTAAAAATATATATCTGTAACATTTTCACAAAATAATTTGTAATATTTTTAATTTTACAAACAAAATTAAATATTAATAAAAATTAGATATATATATATTTGTGCTTGGATCCATAATTAGGTTTTTTAATTAAACACAGAACTATTGAAAATATTCATTAATTATATGAGTGCCTATGTATATGTGTGTATTATATAGCCTATTTCTACTTTTTTTAAAATATTTACAAATATGCATATATTTGTAAAAAATTTGTTGGGTGATTACTGATTAGACACTAGCCTTGGATACTCATCGGCCAATAACAACAATTATTCTCTAAATTTGTCAAAATTTACAATTCGATAAGTAAATGATTGTCTACAAAACTTATTTTATATAGGCAAAACACCATTTCATGCCCCTAACGTTTGCAGTGATTTTCAGTTATGCCCTTAACGTTTCATTTTGTTCAGTCATGCCCTCAATGTGCAACCAACGTTTCAATTATGCCCTCAATTTTGACTCAATGCACATGTGGCAATTTTTTTTTGCTTATGTGTCATTTTTTTGTCTGACTTGATTAGGTGGCATCATGACTGGGCATTCTTATTTTTTTTTTTCCACCTTGGCATGATGACTGGATTTACATTTTTGAACATAAAAATTGAGTAAACTAGCAAATCAGTCACTGGATTTACATTTTTCATCATCTTCATTCATTTCAGTCCCAAATTCTCAAAATAAAATTGTAAAGTGTCCCAAAACTCTTCCAAACATTTCAATTTAGTCCTTAAAAGTATTAAAAACCCTAAAGCCTAAACTCTAAACCTTAAAACTATAAACCCTAAACTCTAAAATCCTAAACCCTAAAACCTAAACCCTAAACCCTAAAAAAAAATCTAATTTGAGCAATTAGGTCTCTCACCCATTATTCTCAATTCCCCCTCTTTTCATCATTTTCATTCATTTTAGTCCCAAATCTTCAAAATAAAATTGTAAAGTATCCCAAAACTCTTCCAAACATTCCAATTTAGTCATTAAAAATATTAAAAATCCTAAACCCTAAACCCTAAAATCCTAAAACCCTAAAACTTAAACCCTAAAACCTAAAACCCAAACCCCAAACCTAAACCCTAAAAGAAAACCACACACACCAATTTCTGAGCTGATGGCGCAATCTCAAATATCCTCAAACCACACACACCAATCGCCATTAATCAAAAAACTAAACAAAATCGAGAAATTAAGGAGATGGAAAAATCGAATTCGAATTCGAATCTCACTTCAAGAAGAACTTGAGACCCAGTTCTCCGGAATTCTTCTTCATTGCGGCCCACGATTTCACAACTAGGGCTTCTTGTTCTTCGGTGAAGCATATTCCCTCCGAGGTGGCCATCTTCTTCTTCGATAGGGTTGGGGTTTTGGTGGTGAATGGTGAATCGATTGGTGTCGTAGTGTGAAATTGGAGGGAGATTGTGAGTTAGAGGGAGATTTATGGAAGATGAAAATGTCCCTAGATGACAATGGAGAGCCATTCAAATCCAAATAGGTATATGAGATCTGATGCTTCGTCGGATTGCGCACTAGATAGTAGTAATGGTGGGTATAGAAAAGTAATAAAGATGGAAAGGAAAACCAATGATAGAAAACCAGATTATGAGAAAGCGAAACCAGGTGCTACTTCTATACCATACTTTCATTACTTTAGAATGAAGATGAAGACAATGGTGATGAAGATGAAGATCATGATGAAATTAGGATTTAGGGACCAAAATGTTTTTTTTTTAATTCTGATTTAATAAATTTGCGGACCCAGGGACCAAATTGCAAGAGAGTGGTTTTTTTAGGGGTTTAGGGGTTAGGATTTTAGGGTTTAGAATTTTAGAGTTTAGGGTTTATGGTTTATAGTTTTAAGGTTTAGAGTTTAGGTTTTAGGGTTTTTAGGGACTAAATTGAAATGTTTGGAAGTGTTTTGGGACACTTTACAATTTTATTTTGAGAATTTGGGACTAAAATGAATGAAGATGATGAAAAATGTAAATCCAGGGACTGATTTGCTAGTTTACTCAATTTTTATGTTCAAAAATGTAAATCCAGTCATCATGCCAAGGTGGAAAAAAAAATAAGAATGCCCAGTCATGATGCCACGTAATCAAGTCAGACAAAAAAAATGACACATAAGCAAAAAAAATTGCCACATGTGCATTGAGTCAAAATTGAGGGCATAATTGAAACGTTGGTTGCACATTGAGGGCATGACTGAACAAAATGAAACGTTAAGGGCATAACTGAAAATCACTGCAAACGTTAGGGGCATGAAAGGGTGTTTTGCCTTTTATATATATACACATTGTCTCAAAGATTAAACTCAAGACATAATTGTAACCAATAAATAAACTCAAGACATTATAGATGCTTAAGCAATCCAAGCAACTATTACTTGTACTATAAGTCTCGTGGTTATTATATATATATATATATGTAAATTTTAATTAGTCTTCACTTAACATATTGCAGCTAACGTAGTAAGGTTGTATAGCATGGTTTTTTTTTTTTCATTTATGGTGTGTGTACGTAGTACTTGTTATATAAATGAGGAAACGAACTATTTGGTCCCTCTTTTTTTACTATGTCAACGATTTGGTTTCTCATTTATTGAAATTGACTACTCAGTCCCTCATTTATGATAAATGCTTACATGATACCGTTAAATGTTACTTTCGCATCCTAATCACCTAAACCAACTAAACCGAACCAACAAACACAATTAAACCGGCCTAAAATTGAGTCAGACCTAAATATTTGTATTACACGTGAAGCTTCCACAAGGCATAAATTGTTGAATTATTCCCAATTCTCAAACCTTAGGTGGTCCCAAATAGTTAAATATGTGATATTTAACGTGTTACATGTGCACTTAACAGTCAGGTTATCAGTGTCGGTAACGAAGATATGTTACAGGAACTAACGAGTTGATATTTCTAATTTTGGAGGGACCAAATAGTCTATTTCAAAAATGCAGGGACCAAATAGTTGAAACTGGAAAAAAGGAAGAACCAAATAGTAGGTTTCCTTTATATAAATTATCCATCGAAGTTGTTTTGTCCATAGCTATATATGTATTGTACTTTTCTCTTTTGGCTTTATAAATATCAATAATTCACATACACACAGAAAACTACAGTACGATGCATTGCTTTTAAAATTATATAAACTATGGAAAATTGTAGATTATGAGTTTAGGAAGTTATAATGCATTACTTTTATTAAGACTTAAATCCACCACTTGTGCGTGCGGATCCTCATTTTTAGAGTTTTATTCTTGCAAATAGAATATTAAGGTTGAGCCATGAGATTTGATGACAAATTTTAAAAGTCTAGGTATATATATATATTTGTGCTGCTTTAATTTAATTGAGGAAGGGGATATTGTTGAGGGTGTGATGGCCAAATTTATAGTAAAAGTTGATTGAGGAGCACAAAATAGGATCTTTCTCCATCATCATCAAAAGTGTGTTTATATGTGTCTATGTCTTTATCTTATAGCTACCAGCAATATGGTAGACAATGACTTTGGTGTCCATTATTATTTCTTGTAAATTCCAAAAGCTTTTGTGGTGCCCTCGTTTCACTTTCATCATGCATATCTCACACTTAATTATTTGATTATTTCTCATTTTTTCCTTTTTATAAAAAAATTCAAAATGCATTTTATAAATAATTAAATGACGGTATGCATGCACATGTATAATATTAAGTTTTATGGCAAAACTCAATGCCCAGTTACTAAAAATTAACAGGTACGTAGAGATAAAGAAGCAATATGAATTTATGACATATTCTCACTCTCACACATATTTGCTCCGAGTTTTGTTTGTTTCGCTGTCTTTAATATATAAATGGATTTTACCTAACAATATCTCCTTTTACTTTTCAACAGATTCATTACCCTTCAGTCTTCACTTTGGTTTCTTGCTAGCTTGAGGACAAAAAACTTCATCATCATCATCATGCCTTTTGAAATAATCTTATCATTACACAATAATTGAGAAATACATAGATAACAATAGTTGAATTATGATAGTATATATAATCTAGGAAGTGTGCAGATATTTTATTTTGAGGTAGTGTTATTGTGTTAGATACGTATTCGTGTTCGACACTTGTATGAGATTCATACAATATATATTTATAAGTTTCAAAATATAAAATCCTTTTTTACGTCTCTGACATTACTAACAAAAGAAAAAAAATGACACATGACATATGTCATAAATATATATTATAACTTTTTAAATTTTTTATCAAGATTTATATATGGATATTTAAGTATTAGTATATATAAATATATATTGTGTCATGTCATCTAATTTTAAGAATTTGATGTGTGAGTACGTTCATGTCTGTGTCATGTATGTCTGTTTTTGCTTCATAAATAAGAATTAAAGAAAACTTACTTTTGGGTCCCTGAATTGTTACTGAGTCAATAATTTAGTCACTGAATTATAGGAAAATACAAATCAGTCCTTGAATTTGACACCACTGTCAACCTTTTGATCCTTGAATTATAGAAAAATACAAATCATACTCTAAATTTTACACTACTGTCAACCTTTTGGTCCCGGAGCCGATTCGTATTTTCCTACAATTTAGGAGACCAAAAGGTTGACAGTAGTGTAAAATTCAGGGATTGATTCGTATTTTTCTACAATTTAGTTATCAAAAGGTTGACGGTGGTTTAAAATTCATGGACCAATTCATATTTTCTTATAATTCAGGGACCGATTCGTATTTTCTTACAATTCAAGGATTAAATTGTTAACTCAGTAACAATTTAGGGACCAAAAAGTAGGTTATCTCTAAGAATTAATATAAAGGACATAGAATTATAATTGGAATAAATATATATATTGGTGAGTGTGAGAGTACGTACGTGTCTTTGACTGCAATGGCAGTAGTTAAGAAATTAAGCAAAGGGAAGGATTGAAGGATGCTGCATTTTTGCATGCGCAATAGAATTTCAAAGTCTCTTTTGTTCTTTGTCTTCTCATTTTATAGCAACAACTCAGAGTTTGAAAAGATTCATGCAATCGCATGCTTTCTTTAATTTGTGAAAGCATACATAGCTCAAAATGTTGACGTTTATTTCTAATACTGGTAAAGTCCACGCTAGACAGACACATAATTGTCACATACACGTTTTCTTGTGCTTTATATTTTTGTTTCATATGCTTTTAATTATTTTGAATGTTTATGATCGAAATGAAATGTGAATGTTAATATATATGTATGTGGAAGCTAGCTCTAGGAAGTATGCAAAGCCAGAATAATTAACACTTTATTCCCTTTAATATGTCACATCCATAATCATAAACAAGACTATAGACTTGATTAATTATACATAAAATTCATTAAAATTAAGCTGGTAACTCATCAAATCATGATTAATATCAGTCAAGGAAGGAAATATTTATTGTAAATTAAAAAGTATAGATTTAAGGGTTTTATTTGAAAATTGGATCTTCTCGCTAGTAGAATTGGTTTCTTTTGAGTTGTCTAAATTTGAGCAATTTTAAACCGTTAGATTTATTGTTTACTATTGAAATTGCGTCACGTAGTGACCTCATTTTATGAAACACACCGTTTCATCAGATGAAACGGTGCGTTTTAGTATGTGTTAGTGAGACATGCGAATTTCAAAAAACTTTAGAGGGCTCTTCAATCTAGAGGACCCAAGTCATTTAATTTGATAAAAAGAGATAGGATAACACTCGAGTTCTTTTAGTCTATCTCACTCTTTTAATTTTTTTTTTAATATAAGTAGATATGATTGATGGTAGAGAGAAGAGAGATACACTAAAAAAAACTAGAGTACGTTAGTAATTAACAATTTAGGACTTGTTTTGTTGTCTTGTTTCTTGTTTTCATTTTCAATAAAAACAAGAAATATGATTGAAAATGTGTTTTGTATAGTTTTTTAAAAATGTTTTCTAGAAATATTTCCTAAAACAGGTTGAAAACAAAAAAAAATGTCAAAAAAAGTTTTCAGTATTTCCAAAAACAAACTTTAGATATTTTACAACTTTACACAAAAGTAAACTATTTAATCATGTTAATATCATCATTTAGTAATAATCAAAATTAAAAGCATATACAAATGAGTATTCTTCAAGTTAACGTTATTTAAATATGAATAAAAATAACTTTTTGACTTTATAAAACAAACATGTTTCTTAAATATTAAAAATTTAGAAATGAAAATAAAATTTCAAAAATAAAAACAAAAAATAAAAATAGAAAATATTTTATTAAACCAAACAGGCCTTAACTTTTCATATCAAAATCCAAGATTTAAATAGAAATCTCTAAAAAAATCAACTCAAATATTTGGTTGATCTTTTGAGTTTATTATTTTCTTTCTTTTTGGTGTGGGAAAATAAAGTGGGTGGAAGAGGATTGACAAAGAGGAACAAAGAGTGAGGAGTAGGGATGATCATGAGTAGGGTATGGGTAGGGTACTATGATACCCGAACTTGTACCTGGATGTGAGCGGGTATCAAAATAATCCTCATACCCGTACCCGTTGTGTAGTCTAATCCCCATACTCGCACCCAGATTTGAAAAAATTTAAAATAAATTATTTTTTGTTAATATAAAATTTATATTTATCCAATTTTTTACATCCATAACTACTAAAAATAAAAAAATAAATCATAAATATGAATGCATTAATAAAATATTTCAATATTTATAAAAACTTTAATATTTTTTCAATAAAAAGTGTTAAAGTATTATATTTTTTATATATAAAAATATATTTATTATTACTAATGGGTATTTGGGTAAGGTACGGGTAGGGTACCACCATACCCGGACCCGTATGGGTCCTGGTCTAGACCCATACCTATAGGGTAAATTTCAGGGTCCCCATTGGGTATGGGTATTTTGATCATCCCTAGCGAGGAGGCTGGTGAAGAAAAAGAGAGAGGGGGAACTAGAGAGATGGTTGGGAAAGTGAAGAGGGAGAGATAGAGAGAGAAGAGGTAGAAAAAAGAGCGTTGGAGAGTGCATGAAGAAGAGAGTGAAACTAAAAATATTTAACATTTCAACATTTTGGCCATCTGAATTTTTTTTAAGGATGTCACATTTTTTTTTTGGCCTGAAGGATGTCACATTATACTTAATAGAATAGTGATTAACAATGGAACAAAAGTGATAATCTGAAGATCACTTTGGAACAGAAAATAATTTTAAGATCAAAGTGAATTGAAATTGACTCAATATATATAGTGTAAGGACTAAAATGATGATTTAATCTATATTTTAAATAAGAAAGAATGTAAATTATGCTTATGAACTTTAGGGTATATCATAACCCCTCTAAACTACAAAGTATTCGGTAAATCCCTTGAACTTTCATTTTACTTGGTCTACTTATCCAATCACCTTTTTTATACTTTAGATAGAAAAAAAGGAATTAAGATATATGATTTTGTTACAACTGAATATGATCATATTTATCTCGTTTCAACTGAATATTATCAAAATGTGCAATAACCTTTCAATGCACTAATCTTTAGCAAGAATACAATAATTAATTCAATAAGGTTGAATCAAAACATAATATGACTTCAAGCCATTTCCTTAAACATATGAAATTGCAATTACATGTGACTTAGTCACTTTTATTTAATCATGAAAACTTAATCATATGTAGTTTCAGGCTATATGAAACATTTCCAAATCGTACGAAGATGACCACAATAATAAACTTATAAAATATATTACAATAATAATAAACAATCTAACATAAAAATTTCTTACCTTTAGTAATTTTAACAAAAAAACTTGAAAAATAATTAACTTACCTCCTTAATTATCCAAAATTGAAATAAGAAGAGATTCGTACTTAGTCACCAAAAACTCATCGATAGAGGCTCATGTTCAGTTACCAAAAACTCAAATTGATAGAGACTCATGAACAAATGGCGAAAGCTTGAATGGGTAGATTCATACACAGATGCCAAAAGCTCAAACCGATAGAAGCTTGTGCTGATAACGTGTTATAAAATATAAGAAATAAGAATATACAAAGCAGAGGAAAAAGTAAGAGGAGAGAGTGATTCTTTAATTGAAGTGATCTCATCAACTTTATATCAACACCTAAAGCCTCTATTTATAAGTTAAAGGATCTATAAGGAAGATGTACCAACTTAATGTACATAATGAAGAGATAAGATCATAATGATGTACACGAAAACTAGAAAAAATTCTAACTTCTATATATGAAGAATATTTTTTAAGTGGATATTGAGAAATATTATTATTTATATCAAGAATGAAGTATAATTATTTATTATATTATGGAATTATGGATAATATAAGTAGAGAGAGGGCTGATTACTCAATGATGAATAGTAACTAGTAAGGGGCAGAATCTGGTGGGGTCAGATTAGGTTGGGCCATGCATATCAAATTATCAATATTATTAATTTATGGGTAAAGCTAACAAGTGCCCTAAGGGCACTTGTTAATGATCATTAATTACACCTTGAAAACTTGAATTTTACTTTGAAATTATAAACACAATTCAAATTTCTAAACAAACAATAACTCTTTGTCTCTTTTATTTTTTATGTCTAATATACCCTTATTTGTATTTTATTAATTCTTACAATTTAAAAAAAAACAACTCAATATGCACTTCAAACTTTATTTCCAGAAATTCTTCACTTTTTTTTT
>QANZ01028123.1:134854-146508 GCA_003254925.1 Chamaecrista fasciculata | reverse complement strand
AAAAAACATTTTCTTCAACTAATCGACTATAAATGTCACACTAAATTTGGTTTGATCTTTTAATTTTCACACTTCTAACAATTTAGTCATTGAATAATAGAAATATATTATTTAGTCACTAAATAACTATAAATGTCAAATCAAATGTTAGATACATATTTCCGTACCGGTTAAGACACCGAAAAGCCAGTTTAATTTAAAGTAGCCGACAAACAATTGTCGTTACTCGTGAGAGAATAAGAAGCGGGAGAATATTAGCCAAGCCAACAATTTGCGACGACGTCGTGGTCGATGCGCCTCTCTCATTTTTTAGCCAAGCCAGTTTCATTCCTTCCCATAAAGTCATCTTCCTTTCCTTACACTTCATTACTATCTCTCATTTTTTTTTTTATTCATCTCATTTTTACAACTACGCCATTCCAATTCCTACAGCCTGTGTTTTTCTGTTGTTTAGCGAAAAAATGGCAGCGCCACTCTTCGGCTTTGTTATTTCTATCTCATCGTTGTTCTCTACTGCGTCGATGCGATTCATGCACTACCAGATCGTTGAGACCTATAATTGCATAGCCAATCAACAGGCGACGCGTCAGCCGAGAGATTCTGTGCTTACTTTAGCGTCCAATAAACAACGCCTTCAGTTTCTTTCGGTTTTGCTTGCTCCTAATACTTCACTNTCCACATTTCCGGCGATCGGACGGTGGTCGGAACTCCGTTCAGACTGAAATTTTGTGGGCAAGTAGCTGACATATTGTTCTTCATTTTGAACGGTGGAGATCAGTTTTGAAGGTCTGGAAGGTGGTGATTTTGGGTGAAGAATCGGACTGTTTTTCTGGGCGTCTCAGCAGCGTCGTGTTTCACTGTTTTCAACGGTCGGCCTTTCATTCGGTGTCCGATCGAGCTGATTTTTGGTGAGCATGTTCGTGACTCTCTATTCTTCGTTTTGAACGGTGGAGATTGGATTTGGACGGTTAGAACGTTGTCAGTTTTGATTTTAATCACAGCTTATCTCTCTTGTTTAGCTCTAGTTCGTTTTTGGGAGTTTGTTTGTGATTGAGAGATCATTTGGTTCACTTGTGGCTTGCTGATTGTTTGTAAGACATTGTTGGTGATAGTGGATTTCATTTTCTGGACTAGGTCCCGTGGTTTTTATCCTTCACATTGGAGGAGTTTTTGCCACGTTAAATAATTCCCGGTGTTCTTGTTTTTGTGCATTTTATGTTGAGGTTGTTGCTGGATTTTTTTTTTTGCTCTTCATTGCTCCTATTAGGTTCATTCAAGTGGGGAAGAATTATTGATAGTGTTGATTTGTTTGGCATTATCTTTGTTGTCTTCCCAACACCTACAGCCTGTGTTTTTCTGTTGTTTAGCGAAAAAATGGCAGCGCCACTCTTCGGCTTTGTTATTTCTATCTCATCGTTGTTCTCTACTGCGTCGATGCGATTCATGCACTACCAGATCGTTGAGACCTATAATTGCATAGCCAATCAACAGGCGACGCGTCAGCCGAGAGATTCTGTGCTTACTTTAGCGTCCAATAAACAACGCCTTCAGTTTCTTTCGGTTTTGCTTGCTCCTAATACTTCACTTCTACTTCATGCCTATCTATCTCTCCGGCACTCCTACTCCTACAATATAACGCTATTTGGTTGAAGCAACAATAAAATAACTGCTCCACTTTGTTTATCTCCTTCATACGTTATCCTTTCTCGCTCTCTCTCTCTCTCTCTTGTTGTTAGTAATGGTGGTTGACGACTTCAAAAGTAGCCCTTCGGGTGGTGGTGGCGAATTTGATGACGGTATTTTTGAATCGTCGAGAGTGATATTGAGGAGTGAGGACTAGCGAAAAATGACGAATAGCAGAATAACAGAGAGAGACAGAGTGGGAAAAATGTCCCGGTTGCATCATAATAGGTCAGTGCAGAGGATTGACTTCAGATTCTCCCATTTAAAGGCTCTCCAGGTTCCTTCTTCTATTTCCTATTTCTATGATCTCCTCTCTATTTTCTCGTCTTCAATCTTTTTACTAAGCTTTACGTCATGATCGGAAAGAAAGAATCAATAGCTAGCTCAATGCATTGATGAGTTTGAATAGATTGATTTCCTGCAGCTTGTAACATTTGACCATAGCATAGTAACATTTGACAAGCATTAGTATTGGCCTCATCCTAAGTCCATGGAATTCATTATTGCTAGCTTTCTATTTAGTGGGTAAAAGTAGTTTTGGGTAAGTCCATATGACACATCTTACTGATTCTCATTATTGCTGATTAGGTTCTGATTAGACCGATTAGGTTCATTATTGCTGATTCTCATCCTAAGTCCATATGACACATCTTCTCAGACAAACTAGTGCTCAAATTCACAATGTCTTACAGTAAGATGTTGTTTAAATTTACAAAAGGAAACGCTTTGAAAGAATTTTTAAGCCTTAGGCCGTAAGAGAAAAAACAAAGGCTGGTTCAGTCAACAATTGAGGCTGATTCTCATGTTAACAGGTACCCAAAGGGTGGGACAAGTTATTTGTTTCTATCGTTTCCACAGAAAATGGTAAGACAATAGCAAAATCAAGCAAAGTTCAAGTACGCAATGGAGGCTGTCACTGGGCAGATACTATTTCAGAATCCATATGGGTTTCAAAAACTAGTACTTCCAAGGAGATAGAAGATTGTCTCCTCAAATTTGTTGTTTCCACGGTACTGTCACCATTGCTTCTATTGTATCATTATATATGTACTTGTTCTTAGATGATCCCTCCCCCTTTCTTTCTGTTTCTGGCTCTGTAAGGTAATCAGTTCCTCTTTGTTTCATAATCCATACTATTAATTAGATGTTGCAAATGCTTCTTTATCATAATAGCTCTATCTTAGGAATGTCTTTGTGGGATTATTTGAAGCGACAATGACTCATGCATTTCACAACAGGGATCACCAAGGTCTGGTATCCTTGGAGAAGCTACAGTAAGTGTGTCCAACTATAGGAGTTCAACCGCTGCTGTTCCACTTTCAATTCCGCTTAATAAGTGCAACCATGGGACAATTTTGCATGTGAGTCAGACAACTAAGCACACTACCATTAGTAGAATTTTAATATTTTTATTTACACATTTCTGATTAAAGTCTCCTTTCCTTTTTATTTTCTGTTTAGTATTTATGTGTCAAATATTTGAATGGGAACTTCTCTTGGAAAAGCAGTGAGGCATCAAGAAAGTAGTAAATTAATAATAATATGTTTTAATTCCAGATTCAGATCAGAACGAATTAATTTCTCCCTTCTTGCAGATACAGTATGTCGGTGTAACCAATCTTTGATACATTTAACATAATGCTAATGTACACCTTAATTTGATTTTTTGGTTGGAATTGATCTATTCCACCTTCAACTTCTTTTTGATCCAACTTTTCCTTGGAGATTGTAGGAGAGTTTTTATAAATTGAAATCATGACCTTTTGACTCGTTTTTTACGCCTTTCTTTTACAAAATGCCGAGGACTCTTCACTTGTAAAGTTGTACTCAATGAACCTGTTGCTTCCTAAAAATTTTTGAATACATTTTTATGCAATTCTACCAACTTTTGTTTGTAAAGAAAATAAATGAAGGGAAGGAAAAATAAGTCCTGTCTTTTTAAGATGGACCAATGTCGAAGTTGAAACTAGAATACAATCATTCAATAACCGGACATACTTATACAGGGCAAAATTTAGGCTCTTTTTACCAATACTCTACCCCAGCTTAATTTCTTTGTCATTCTTTGCAGGTGACTGTGCAGTGCCTCACACCAAGAGAAAAATATAGGTACGCATTGAAGTTCAGTTCTTTCTGTTATCTTATATCTAATGCTCTTGAAAGTATTGATCTTGTTCTTTTTCAGGATCCAAGAATCAAGAGAGATAAATTCTCAAATAAAGGCCCTGAATGCAGACAATGATGATCTGGATGTTGAATCAAGTGGATCCGGTCATTCATATGTACAGAGTGCTAAATCTTTCTGCACAAACGACTCTACGTCTTCACCTTTAGAAGTTGAGACTGCGGTAAAAGATTACTTCTATCCGTCTTTGTTGAACAACTGTCTTCCAACTTGGAGACTTTTGTTTATAGACATATCATAATTTGAACTTGCATCCTCCAATTTCTTATTTTGAAAGGAAATAAACATATGTTTAGGAATAACTTAAATGCTTGATCCCACAATGTGTGCATACAATATGTCTATTTCTCTAAAATATTGCCAATTTTCTAAAAATTAAGAAAATTTCAAAACTTATAATAATTGAATTAATTTCATCCATATTGGTTCTTTAGAAGCCATTTGTTCTATGTAGTCTTGATTTGATCAGGGCCCTGGTAACAACAGGGGTTCATTGCTTCGTGTGAGTTGTGAAGCAATTTACCATTCCTAGTCATGATACCAGTCATATGTTGTCCATTGACTGTAGGCAACAAGTTTCTCTGGACCTGTTTCACATTGCAGTTCAAACTCAGCCGAGGGGCTCATAAGAAGCGGAAACATCTCACAAAATGTCTATCACCCTTCTGGAAAACAAGATTCAACCAGTTCCCAGAAAAAATCATCTCACTGCAATGATCCTTCATCATTTAATCCCCAGACTCTGGGCTCTGGGAATTTCTTTCGCTTGCAAGAGCCTGGTGCATCATCTTCGAGTACAACGAATTCTTCCAAGATCCGTCTTGAAGCTGTAAACGACACAACTGAAGAGCTTCGAGTAGAAGCTAAGATGTGGGAGATGAATGCGCGGAAGCTGATGGATGATTTGGAGGTGTTGAGGACAGAATTCTCAGAGCAATCCAAAAATCTGGAAAATTTGAGAACGGAGCTTTCAGAATCATATGTAGAACGCGGTCATTTGAAAAAACAAGTTGAACAATTGAAACAGTCGTTGGAGGACCCGATGGTGAAACAGAAAGCACTGAGAGATTCATTATCTCAAGGTGGTTGTGTTCCAGAAGTAGAAAAGGCACTAAAAGATGAATTGGTGTTTCTGAAAGAATCATATGCCGACTTGTCTTTGCAATTGAAGAGGAGCCAAGAAGCAAATATTGAGCTTGTTTCTGTTCTCCAGGAGCTGGAAGCGACCATTGAACAACAGAAAATTGAGATAGAAAATCTTTCAGCATTACAATCAAAATTCAATGATTATCTGCCAGAACAGTTGGAGGTATCAGAGGAAAAGCCTATGGGTAAGGGGCAACCGCATGAAGGGGCCTTGGAGAAGCAAAGGGGTGACATAGAAAATGCTATTGAAACGGAATATCTAAGCAAATTGTCTGCTAAAGAGGAAGAAATTTCAAGTTTGAAGGCAAAATTGTCTGAGTTTCTCGAAGAAAGCAGTAGTGCAGAGACCGTGTCCAGAAATGGAGGCGATGCAGATCTTTTGAGAGAAATTGATGTTTTGAGAGAGAAAGTTCAAGAGCTTGAGATGGATTGCAATGAGCTAACTGATGAAAACCTTGAGCTCTTGTTCAAGCTTAAGAAAGCAAATAACAATTTGAGAAATGGTTCATGTGAAGATTTTCCGCCAAACAAGTCCAACGATCAATATTTTGGTATCTTTGAGTCTGAAGTCAGAAACAGTGCATCCCAAGTACTCCATTTAGAAGACATGTCTGAGGGAAACGTCAGCAGCAAGAATATAAACAATGATCACATTTCAGTTCAAGAGCTTCAGAGTTTGAAAGAAGCACTTGAAATCAGAATCACAGAACTGAGTAAGGAAGTAACTGATAAAACATCTGAGATGGCAATTCTCGAGGATAATTTATTATCTAAAGAAAAGGAGATTGTGGTTCTTCAGAATCGACAGAGTGAGCTGGAGGCGAAGGTATATCAAATTCAGAATGAAAAAATCCAGCTAGAGGAGCATGTGGAGGTCATGCTGAAAGAAAGAGATATTAGCACCAAGTGTTTGTATGATTTACAAAATGATTTGGGAACTCTTAGCAGGATCATGGACTCCCATGTTTCTGCCAATGAAATTCTCAGCGGAAAATCAGTGGAGCTTGAAAATAAGAAACATGAATTGGAGCTTTACATATCAGATATGAAACAGGAAAAAGAAGAGCTGTCAATGCGAATATCTGTTTTAGAAGTTCAACTGGGAGATTTGACAAATGAGAGAGATTGCAGTCTGGCAGAACTACAAAACTCCAGATCTCACGCTACAAGGCTTCAAGAGGAGATTGTGAAGATAAAGTCTGAGATGGATTCTTCAGTAGAAGATTTGGAAGAAAAATTAAAGGTGACACAATATCAGTGGTCAGAAGCTCAACAAGAATGTGAAAACCTCAGAAGGGCAAATCAGCAGTCACAAACGGCTATTGAGGATCTCGCTAATGAATGCATTTCTCTTCAGAAATCAAATGGATACTTGAATAAGCAAAAGCTGGAGTTACAGGAGCTTTGCTCTGTCATTGGGACTAGGTTGAGGGAATCAGATAAAAGATTTGTAGATTGCTCTGAAAAAGTAGAGCTCTTGGAAAAAAAATATGCGTTGATGCTGAAAGATAATGAATCGAAGGAGGAGAGTCTAACTTCAGAATTAGATGTGATTATTGATGAAAATAATAGACAAATTGAGCATGGCCAGAGCTTGTTGAATCAGGTTCTCGTGGAGAAGATGTCAGAAATTCAGAACCTTCAAGAAAAAATTGAGCACCTCAGCATGGAACTCTCAGCAACTTATCATGAAAAGGAAAGGATTGCTTCCAATGCTACCCTTGAAATCTCTGCGTTATCTGCTGATAAAGCCAAACTGGAATTTGCTTTTGAAGAAGTTCAATCTGAAGTAATTTCAACAAAGATTGAGATTGATTTTATGCAGACAGTCAATGAACAAATGTTGCAGGATTTCACAACTGAGCTTTCAGCCTTCAGAAGCAACCAGGAAATGCTGGTGGCTGAACATGAAAAGTTGTTGAAGCACGTTGAGGATTACAAATCAAGAGAACTAAATGTTGAAAGCACTATGAAAGCCCTTGAATTAAAGCTTAGTGTCACTGAATATGAAAGACAACGACTTATGGAGGAATCTGAGAATTTGAAGATTCAATTGCAGCAAATAGGAAGATTTGAGAATGAAATTATGGATCTCAGGAATGAGCTCGTCTCAACCAATTCTGAGAAAGAACGACTGGAAGCATCTTTGTTTGGGAGTTCTGAGTTATGTGAAGATCTGAAGGCAGAGAAGAATTTATTTGAAGCAAAGATCTTAACCCTGGAGAATGCTGTGTCTGAATTGGAGGACTCCCAAAGCAGTAGAGTATCCTTAGAGGAAAGGCTCATGCAGGTAGAGAGTGACTTGAAAGCAAAAGAAACATTGCTTGCTCAGGAAGCTGAGCAGAAAAACGAGCTCAGTCACATCAAAAGAATAAACAGGCACTATCAGCATACCATACGATTACTTGAGCAGAAGAAAAATGAGTTCCAGAAAAAAGCCCGATCTCTTGAAGAAGAATTGAAACTAATTAAGGAGCAAAAGCGAAATCAAGTGTCTATGATAAATAGGAAAGCATCACCTGTTCATGAGGATTTCAAGGTCTCATAACTTACCATTCCTTTTTCTAATCATTGGAAAGTTAATGTTTTAATGTCAGGTTTATAAATTTTTGTATCTTTTGTTTTAGCAGATTCCTATCAAGAGAAAGCTATTCTTGAGGAATGAAAGAGAAGCTCTGGAAGATCAAGAGGACACTTCCAGTGACAAACATCCGAGTCAGGTGATTCATTATTTCATCTTGGATGTTGATCAATTTAATTTTGCCTCCATACTGAAAATGACGCAATACTTTTCAATGCTTATGTTCTTGGTCTTTTTTTTCTATTAACAGGCAGAAACTGAATATGGACATATTGATGAAAGCTTTCATGCCGGTGAAGCAGATCCATTATCAAAGATTCAGTTAATTGAGTCTGAACTAGTAAAGGCTAAAGAAACAAATAACATGTTTGAAGATCAACTCAACAGGTTAGAGGGACCTATTGTGCCTTCCAAAGGAAATAATAAAACATATGATGTTTTTTGCATGACCCTTAATACTGTTTCTGTTTAGTCCTAAGGTTTCTCTTTTATTCATCCTGTTAGACAGGATATACTTACTGATGTCCTAAAAAGACAAGAAAAACAATTATATCATTGGTTATAGTCTTGTTCAGATGGATGAGAACTGTGTGTAAGTATTTTTCCAACTTTAGCCAATGCCTCATGTTGTTGATTTACTCGAAAATTCATCTTGCAGGTTCCTATCCCAAGGCCAAAAGAAACAGGCAAGTGCGGTGAAATCAACTGCTCTAGGTGAGGTAGTGACAAAAGAAAGATTTGAACGAACAAAGTCAATGCTAGAGTCAGAGTTGAAAGACATTCAAGAGCGTTACTTGCACATGAGCCTAAAATTTGCTGAGGTAGAGGCCCAACGTGAGGAACTTGTGATGAAGCTAAAGATGGCTAAGACACAAAAGGATGTGATATGAGTAAATGACCCTTTAATCAACATTACCAATCTCAGGTACCTTGAATCGATTGTCTCAGTTTCCAATCATAAATAGGATGGGATGAATCAAGTGTTACATTGTTTCAAAATTTCAATGAGTTTTATTTTGGAGAAGTTCTTCAAAGCTGATATGTTTATTATCGAATTATTAATAAAAAATGTTTTACTCATCTTGAAAATATTCAATAATAAAATAGCTTAATCCCTTCTATGGTGGAGCTACCCATTGTATTATCTGTATTATAATAAATGCAGCCATTGTTTAATACAAAAAAAAAAGGCAACATTAACGATTCTCTTCTTTTAGTGCCTAGCGATCATTCCATGATCGCACTAAGTAGGGGAGCCAGGGGAAGAGACAGTATAATATGGTAATGTTATAGAATAAGCTATTGTCGAGGTGATGCTGTAGGTCTGCACCGTCCTGACAGGTAGCATAATTATAACTTCCAGGAACTATTGCTTGAAATAATCAACACAGGAATCATATTGGTTCTATGTTTGCTCTTTCTGTTTGGCATTATGTGTTATTAACCATTTAATTTTTGTCAGCATAATTCTTTTATATAATTTTAGAAAAGAACCTTGTAATTTTGATTGTGTTTTTTCTTTTTGTGGAAAAAAGTTTAGATGAGTTGGGCCCAGGGCTCATCAAGGTCAGGGCATGTCTCCAGATTCTATAAGCGCTCGANAAAGAAATAGTGTGCCACATCATAAATTTTACATCAACTCAGCATTTGCACCCAAAAAAAACCCCTCTTAATGTCAAAACGCACGTTTATCTTTCTGACCATTTAGTCCCTTCACCATCAACTCAACCATTGGAATTTTATACTCCCAAAACACTTAGCCCCAAGCACCTTCACACCACCATCTTACCCATGAAACCCTAGACCATTCGAACCCCACACCCAAACCGTNTTGGCATATGCATATAGTATGAGTCATTGAAAAAAAAAAACACCAAAAATAAAGAAAAATTTATGCTTGCTTGCTACCTTTTCTTTATTAATGAAAATGAAGAAAAGAAGTTCACCAAAAAAAGATGAAGAAAAGAAAGGCAAGAAAACAAATAAAAGTCAAAATAAGAGCAATAACCAGGTGGAAGTACCATACTGCTTTATTTTGGCATCAAATAATATTCTTGTGGAGCTTTAAGTATGCCACTTATGATGTATGTATGTCACTCACTAGAGCATGCACTTCACCAATTCATCTATTTTTCTTTGGCCAAAAGACGAATGCTTAGCTCATAAAAGCTTCAACTTCTCCATGTAATTGGCTTCTCTTTCGCCTCCTCTTCAAACTGTCATTTGCTCTTCTACTCATTTTCTGTTACTCTGAGGACTGCGAGTAACCAAATAAAAAAGGAAGGTTAAGAAAATCAGTATTGGATCAACTGCTTATTTATGATTGAATCCACTCAATATTTCTTCACAAATCATCGGAGGGGTCATCTTAACCCCTAATTATTTAGTTAAAATTGTCTCAAAACACTCATCAAGGAGTAACCCTTCTTCCAAAGCATACACTACGCAATCAAAAAAAAAAAAAAGAGTATCTAACTTTCCTGTAAAGGGGAGCCAAGAATAATGCTGCTGTTGTCACTTAGAATATGAAATCACACTCAGATAAGAAAAATCCCCAGAACATTGATAGGAAGACGTCTAATTACCTACTATATTATTATGGCTTTAATTTTTTAATGGGTTTCTCTAAAAAGGAAACCAGGACCTGCCCCAATCTATACCAAATCATTCAGTGACACGTGGCTGATTTGGTCATTATAGGCCTAATAATATGCTATTTGGAAATCTTCTCTGTTACCGCCTTGATAACTTTTACAAGATTATTATCGTTAGTAACATCATCTATTGACCAGAATGCAGTAAGAAAATTGTTAAAAAAAATAAATAATCAAGTGCCAAAGGAGGGACAATTATCTTTGAGGATTATTGATCGTATCCATACATGAGAGAAGTTAAATTACCAGCATGATTGCTCCTTGAATTTATGATGTTAACAATATAGCGAATTCATGACAAAATATTGTCAAAAATACTGAAGATATTAGATAATATGAAAAAAAAAGGTGGGGTTGGGGGAGAAAGGAATAGTGGTGATATTACAAAATCAGACAGATATATATGTGAAGCAACGAAGGTGGGATAGGCATATCCTTTGGAAGATGCCAAATTAGTAGCCTCCTTCCTTTTCACTCTCTTTTCTACTTTATTTTAAATGTTTTCTTTTTTAAAAAAAGTCACCCTCCACACTTCACATACACTAGCTACTTCAGTCATCTCCCCTTTTTATTGTCGTCATGACCAAGGAGCAAATTAAATCCTATAACTACTAATCCAACCCCTCATTCTCAAACCCTCTTCCCTCTTCACCATCATCGTCATCATGTGATGCTTAATTATACTTCTTGGCCACCTCCTATGCCTTCTCAATGCTTATTACATTTGGGTTTTGGGGGTGGTCAAGATTATTGAAGATGATGGGGTATGTAATAATATTCTCCATCTCACTATGTTTCCATGTCCTTTGGTTCTAAGATCGAGCAAGAATTAACTTCAAGATTTCTGGGAATGAACCTTCCTTCTTTGAAGGCGAATTCTCTTGAAAAGGGCAACTTCGATCCTTTGGCATTTTCACTTCACTCTCTCGGCTCTTTTTTTCAAAGGCAGTTCCTGGCTGCCATATATGTATTTTCTTTTTTGTATCTTTTTTCTTGTTTTCTTTGTACTGTAATATTATGAAGGGTAAATTGCAATTTGGTACCCTGTGGTTAGGGGCGATTCCCCTTTGGTACCCTGAAAGAAAAATTTTTGCATTGTGGTACCTCGTGGTTTGCTCCGTTAGCGATTTGGTCCCCTGAGGTTTTTTTCTGTTAGGATTTAACGGCAAATGTAGGTTAAAATGTCAAAAATCTCCCAAAAAGTCTTCTCTTATGCGTTTAAGTCCTTTCCCTTTACTAAAAGGGATCAAAACATAAAGAATTAATTATAAAAGGGTCTATAGAGTTCTAATATTATAGATTTTTCTCCTTTTCATAAGATTTCTTTTGGATAGGTCCTGATTTAATTACACTTTAATCCCAAAAGTTTATGATCTTTATCAAAATAGTCCTTAGAACCTCAAAA